>PVKA01001025.1:0-112568 GCA_004027165.1 Ctenomys sociabilis
CTCTCACTGATCTGGGAAGCCTGGTGAGTCCTGTAAATTCGCTCTCGCTGGGAGAGCTTGGCGCGGGATCCAGGAGGCCGCTGGAGTCAGCCACTGTCTCAGGCTGGTCTCTGGGGCTGGGCAGGCGCGGACGGAATGGAGCAGGACGGCGGAGTCGGCCGCGCTGTCTCTGGCCGGTCTCAGGGGCTGGGCGGGGGCGGGCGGGATGGAGCAGGACGGCGGAGTCGGCCGCGCTGTCTCTGGCCGGTCCCAGGGGCTGGGCGGGGGCCGGCGGGATGGAGCAGGACGGCGGAGTCGGCCGCGCTGTCTCAGTGTGTGTGTGTGTAGTCGGAGCTGTGTCATGCTCTACCCACGGCACAGGGGCCATGTTCATACTAGTGAGATGGTCTGTAACCTGAACCAGGGGAAGATAGATGCTTACAATTAGAGGAACTCTCCAGTCTTTTGAGATTTCTGGAGACTGTGGACTTTCTCTCTGAGTGTAGAGCAATCTCATCTAAGATTTCAGGGGGCTCCACTCCCCTGACCCCCGTCATGCTAGTGGCCTCATGAGCCCTGCCAAGTGCCGCACTGGGCAGCTCTCATTCCACAGCACCACCACACACTCCTCCTCCTTCAGCTTTCATGAAACTGGTACAATGCTCTTGGATTCCACAGAAGAATGCTGCAGAAGAATCACATCTGAGTCAAGGTTAAATAAAAATTTTGCATAAAGATTGTCCATTATGCGACTCTAGGTCTCCATCCATGACCCCATGTGAGAAATTTCCTTTGGAATTCTATACTAAGCAGATCAGTCCATTTGATGACCTACTTTAAGCTTGCTTTGATTAAAGAATTGGAGGTATAATGATGTTATCAATTAATCCCAGCTACAACAGACTCAGAAACCAAAAGTTTTTCTCAATTACATCATTTTCTTTTGCCTGTAGTCAGTGTTTTTTTTTAAAATTTAATTTAATTTTAAAGAAGCTATTAACATTCAACCTTCCAAACGGACAGACCTAGATACATTCTTTTCTGTACTGAGGATCGAACTCAAGACCTTGCAGGTTTTTATGTAGCTGAGCTATCTCCCTAGCCCTAGATATGTTCTTGTCAGTATAGAAGACTCTGTTGGTGGCAGAGGAGTCAAGTTCGGCACCCCAGCTGTACTTCCAGCTCATGGCCTATCTTAGCTCTATTGCAACTTCTGCTGCACAGCGTTGGCTGTTGCCTTGCCAAGAGCCACGTTGGGCCTTGCAGTCATGCTAGGGAGAAGCTGATCCTTACAGAACAGTACAGATTCTAAAAGCCACTCATAAGTTTGAGATATTTCAGTTTTTAGAATCTGCAGCATCCCACTGGCCAAACTGGGTTCCTGTTCATTCCCTCAGATGCTTCTGTCTTGCCTAATTTCCCATAAATTTCTTCTTGCAAGGCCTTTCATCTGGCCTGGTCTGTGTACACTTCGTCAATGTTGCCTTTCTTCTTCATCACCACCTCCAGGTCTGTGTCTGGCTCCTTCTTCCAAGGGTCTACTGCTACTGTTATCTCTTCTTTTTATGAATCAGCTCAACAACTGGCTTTTCTTCCTTTCTCTTAGCCTTTGTTTTCTTCTTCACTCTGGCTTTTAGGTGATCTTCTAGTGGAATGTACTCTAGAACCTCAGTTCTGATTGGCATCTTCTTTTCTTCCCTGGGGATGGTCTTCATGGACCTTGAGAGCTCAGAGTGGCCTGGGAGGGTATCTTCCTTCTGGTGGACTTTTTTCTTCTTCTTTTTCCTGCTGTTTCTCTGGAGTGGCCCTACTCCTGCTTCAGCCTCAAGGCTGCCTGCTCCTCAGCCCCCTTCTCTACCTTACATTCATATGTAGCATCTCCTACCTCACAGAGCCAAGGGTCCTGGACAGAGCAGGCCATGGTGTCTTGGTCCTTTCTTCCCTGTGTTTTCTGGGCTTCTTGACATCTTTGGTTGCTTCCTCATTGTATCTGGGGTCAGGAAGGTCTTTACCTCTGAGTCCTGTCATGTGGCCAAAGGCAAGGATTTCCTTTTCTTTTTCTCCCCACTGAGGGACGCTGGTCAAAGGCCTGCTTTCTGGGGCTGGGTGACTTCTCTGTCTGGCTTGGATGTGAGTTCAGATTCTAGGAGCTCTTCATAAAAGGTGCTACAGCCTATCTTTTTCTTTCTTTGCCATGGGCACTTGGGGTGCCTGCTCATGACTCAGTCCAAGGGGGGATGTTTTCCTCACAGCAGAAGTATCAGCAAAATAATTTCCATGATTTATAGTTAAGTATTGAGTCCCTGGTTCTTTGACTACTTTTTCTTCTTTTTCTGTGGGAGCTAAGGCTCAGGCCTATTTTCTGGGTCTTGGTGATCATTTCTCTTTCACTGATTCCTGTCCACCCTGTTTTCTGGTGTATTCCTGGGGCCTACCTCAGGGTACATACTCACTGAATGAATGTAGCAAGAGCTGCAGGACAAACAACTCTCAGTGGTTTTATTTTGGCCTTTCTGTGCCTTTTTTTTTTTTGTCTGTCTTATTTCATACTACCCTGTTTTAATGCATTCTTCATTGAAAACCATTTAAATCCTCTATGGAAATATTAAAGAATAAAACTGAAATAATCCTTTGGTTTTGTTCGATAAAAAGTTTCAAGAGAATCACATCAAATGCTAAGATGCCATGGAGCGTCCAGCTGGAGCAGCCAGCAGCGCGAGGACGCACTCACCTTTCATTCCTGCACCTTGGTCTTCTCTGAGGATTTGCTGCTCAGCGGGAGCCAAACCTCCTCTTTTGTCTCCTCTAGAAGTGAGGGTTCAACCATTTTACTTCCATTCTGTTACCTGCTGTCTTTGTTCCTAATGTTCGTGAGTGACTTTAAAATATACCTTTCGCACAAATCTAATAGATTTGCCTACTTAGTCCAAGCAATGACACTGCTTTTTCTTTTTGTAACAATGTTTTCCCATAAAGCAGTTTATTTGGATGAAGTTCACGTGCAATGCAATTTAAGAGGTTGAAGTGGAGCACAGGAAAAAGAGCATGAAGGAGGACTTTAGGGCTATAAATTTCAGACGACAGAACTTTATGACTTTTAAAAAATTTATTTTTTATTTTTTAAAAAGAATAAAAAATAGTAAAAACCAACAGAAATGATATAAAATTTCGCTAAACCAAATAATAGGAATTCAACAATGGTTGTTATATTCAATAATGTCATCTTCAAATTACTTGTTTAGATGAACAGACATAGACATGCAAAATTGGTAAAAAAAAAAAAAATTACGAGAAGTTAAAAAGGAGAAAAAAAATAAAGTATTAACCAATTTCTCCTTTCACTAGACCACCAGAAATCACAGCAGTACAATTATCAAAGCTATTATATATATATATATATATATATATATATATATATTTTTTTTTTTTTTTTTTTTTTTTTTTTTTTTTTTTTTTTTTTTTTTTTTTTTTTTTTTTTTTTTTTTTTTTTTTTTTTTTTTGCTTTTCTTCTTTCTGTCAAAGGTAAAGTGGCTGAGTATGTCTGTAGTTGTATCTGTATCTTCTAACGTGTGCCACTGATCCTTCGCTCTATTTTTCTGCCAGTATCATGGTGATTTTATCCCAGTAGCTTTGTAGTATGAGTTCATGTCAGGGATTGGATTGCCTCCTGCCTTGCCTTTGATGCCCAGGATTACCCTTTATTACTTAACGTATGCAGTGTGCTGCACAATGCATTGTTTAAGTGATTCTTTTTTCCTTACTTCCCTCCCTTATGAATTTTTAACTCTGGTGTTGGCCCTTTGGACAGCATAGCTCCTTGTTGTGTAGGTTGTTGCACCTCTTGACCTCTATCCACTGGAGGCCAATGACATCCTTACTCAGGTTGTGATGATCACCATATGTCCAGATATTGCCAGGTATCCACAGAGGGACACACTTTTCAACAAAAGTCACAAATCTGCTTCTGTGCCTAAGTCTCCCTCCTAAGAGGCTGCATCACTATTTTCTAGTTCATCCTGGCCTTTGATTTTTATCATGTCATGGTCATTCCTTCAGCCTGTGGTCAAATTGTCTTGTTTTTAAAAGCTTCATGTGCAATTGCTTCTTTTTGTCTCCTCTACAGCTAGAAGCAAAAGGTGCAAAAGTGAGTGTGCTTTGCCTGTTCTGTTGTGATCCTTTTTTTTTTTTTTTTTTTTTTTTTTTTTTTTTTTTTTTTTTTTTTTTTTTTTTTTTTTTTTTTTTTTTTTTTTTTTTTTTTTTTTTTTTTTTTTTTTTTTTTTTTTTTTTTTTTTTTTTTTTTTTTTTTTTTTTTTTTTTTTTTTTTTTTTTTTTTTTTTTTTAAAAAGAAAGCTTGTACTGTCATGAATATCATCTATTTTGTAGTGGTTTCAATGATGCTGCTAGAACTGTTCCTAGGACTCTTGGCTTTGTTCTTACCATTTTATCCTTCAGGTCTCTATGCACAGGTGATGCAAATCACACTTGTTTTCATTACCTTAGGTGTCTTCCTCATTTAAATCTATTGCCAAATCCAAACTGCATACCTTAAAAAGAAATCTTTCTCAGGATGAAATATCATGTCCCTATTATATATATATGTATATATATTTAGTCCCCCCCCACATGCGCGCGCGCGCACACACACACACACACACACACACACACAGTTTCACTATGCAGCTCAGACTTGGGGTGATTCTCTTGCTTTCAGCCTCCCCAGTGCTGGGATCACAGGTGTACACCACGATGCCCGGACTCTGGCCAGCTCAGCCTGGGGGTGGGGCTGGCTCAGCAAGTGGTGCCAGGGTTTGAGCGGAGGTCCCTGCACTTGCTTAAGCTTTCCTAATTGGTGCTTTAGTCTGCTGAGCTATCTCACCAGCTCCTCTATAATATTTTTTAAAAGATCGGTCCATTAGGTTTTGAGAAGGGAAAATTTTGACATAAAAATTAATTTAGGAATTTCCTTCTCTCCATTAATAAATGGTGTCTAAATCTTTGGCTTCAGAAAGGATTATGACAGTCAAGAGTTGTAGCTTGTTTATTTGCTAGACCCAATATGGACTCATCCAAAATTAAATTATAATAAGTGTAAAATCTACGCTTACATGCTACGCTGTGTAAGGTCAATTAATTTTTCCCATAGTGATCCCAATTTTTGTCGACAAAGACTATTATAATTCTAGTTTGGAATCTAGTAAGTCTAGTGTAAGTAAAACGTATTAATTTTGAATAAACAGGCATAGACAGACAATATTTTAGAAATGCCTTACATGATCATCGTTTGCATTTTAATTTTTTTGGAAGAGTGAAAAGAAGAGCAATGTCATTTAAAAAATAAGAGGGAAGATCCTGGAGTCCAAAATGCCTGGGTTCAAATTTCAGCTACAGGATCATCCAGTCAATTATTACTCTGGACCAAAATTATGCAGCTTCTTTCTGTGTTTCATTGTTATAACAACAGAACTGACAGGGATAGTTATGTGGATTAAATAATATGATGCATATGAGCAAAGAATTCTCTCCTTATCCTATAGTAAGGACTTGATGAATGACAGCTATAATTAATTTCACAGAAATTTGGGTTGTAGTGGGCAGTGTTGACAGGAAAGCCATCCTCAACTGGCTTGCAAAAGAAAGCCACGTCTGGCTTGGAGAGAAAGAGGCCTAGAGGCCATTCTGGTCTACCACATAGAAAGTCACAAAGACTTGGTTCTTCTCATTTCTTTGTCCATCTTTCTAACCACTGTGGCTGCATTTTTTTTTTCTTTTTTTGAGAATTTTGTAAATTCCAATCTTTCCTGTTAGAGTGACAGCTCCTCACGTCCAATTAGACTCCATGTGAAAAAGAACGAACCTTTTGTCTGGTAGCTCCTAGAAAAATTCAAAAGTTTACTACGATCAGGTTCAGTTAGGCCATACACCTCACCTCTTATGTCCATAAGCGCATGAGGGGCTGATGTAGTCAGCTCTTCTCACATCTTCCATGAGTGCGTTGACAGCTGGGGCGGAGATGCTCTGTCAAGATTCTTCCCTAAGACTATGCACACAAAAGGAGATGAAGTACGTTTCTGGAAGAAAGTAGAGTACATAAGCGAACTCAGGGGGGTAACTGTAAAGGTAGTATCAGTGGAAAAGTTCTTTAACCCTATTACGCACTTTGTATGCGAATGCATGAGAGTAGTTGTTGCTTGTTTAGAGAACTGCTTGCACACTCCCTGGAAGCTTCCCTGCAACAGCAGTGGCTAGGAGGAGGCTACCAGTCAAAAGGAGCACCCGTCTAGGGGTCCTTACGTCGCAGTGCGCTGACTGACTCGCAGCAGGTTTGCACAGCAGTCTGCACTCAGGATGCTCTCCTCTCCGTGCGCAACCCTCCCAGGGTTGCTGCTTCTTATTGGCAGACACCAGGCAGCTCTCTAGCTGCCTGCATTCTGGAGAATAGAGGCTTATTTGTTTATTCGTGGGAAATTATCATTTAGCAAGAGTATGTGTCCATATGGCATAGCAGAACTTCATCGGGCTTGGAAAAGAAGCTCCATGAGATGCATCCCAATTCATGGGGGGCTCAGCCAAACTCTCTATTAGTCATCTTGTTTAGTTTTTCACAAGAGGCTTTATATGTCAGGGCCTGGGGCCGTAGATGCCTCATCATCATTTGGACCCTTGAAGCAAAGCAATGATAACAGCAAACTCGCTCTTAATCGTTTCAGAATTAACATCATTTATTCATCAAATTTACATCTCCTATGCATATAGATAAATATTTTCCTATTACATTGCTTGAAGGGTAAATCTCAAGGTCTTTACATTCTTAGAGGTTTATTTAGCTAAAGCTTCTTTGTGTACCAGCGATTTAGAAATAAACATTATGAAAGCTAAATTCTCTCATTGTATGCAACATAAAAAAAGCTAAATCCTTATTAAAAAAAAAAAAAGACAAGTTGGGTTGCTGATATTGACTCTTTGTGATGGTGGATATTTATTTTTTAAACCTCAGTCCCATCATTTCTCAAGGCAGATGGGTTGGCTTAATGCATGTAGGCTCTGCCATGGCCCTGGCCGGGGTGGGTGGTGCGAGTGCTGGCATTGTGACATGCAGAGGGCACCCAGGTCCTTGTCTGTGTGGGTGACCAGACAGCATGAGGCTATGTATTTTAGCCCTCAGGTGGCATGGAGTCCTCATTTCTTTTCCTATGATTTCATGATGCTGAAGTGTATTTATTACAGTAACTCAGGAAGCAGCGGGGTCCGTCTGCACGCGGCACTCCTGCGAGGTCTGCAACCCAGTGCGCGAGGCAGCCGTCTGTCTACTCAGTCTTTCAGCTCACGCTCTCCTGATTTACTTTGTTCTCTGCCCTGAGCGATTCTGTCCTTCGTAGAAAATGTCTGGAATTTCCTGGGGTCCACTTTTATGATACTAAGAAAAAATTTGAGTGTTCTAATTTGGTGCCTAGCTAACTGTGCTAAGGTATGTCTGAATTTTGTAATATTGTACAGATACTAAAATGTTCTAGAAAACCATTTAATGGGGTAGGAAACGATGATACTATGATGCTAAGTGAAAGATCTGCATGCCAAAGTCCATCTGTATGATGCATCAGTGTCAAAATTTATATATATGTGTCTGTGCAGAATGAATACAAAAAAGTAGGAGGAAATGAGCTAGAATGTTGTAATGATCATTTTTGACTTGGAGAGCTAAACATAACTTTGATTTTTTTATACTTTTCTCTATGTTTCAAATTTCCTACAATGATTATACATAATTAGAAATATTTAAAAATATGAGTGAAGTAACATTATTTTACAGTTATAAGGAGTGGAAATCCTATTTCATGAGAAACTTTAAAATGATATATGTATTCCATGTAATGCTTTCCTCTTTATCTTTTGAATAATAGGACACAAACATCTATAACTAATAATATTAAACTATCAGTTTTATTAAGTTTTAAATGAAAAATATTCATATACACATTTGATTACAATAAATCGTCTATTTTAAGTAATGAAGATTAGATACATAACAATAAAATTATTTTATTCCAAGGTAGGTACAACTGCCAGATTTTAATCAGATAACAACAATTTGGAGACATAGAAATACGTATACATATATGTGCAGAATATGTACTTTTTAAAAACAGTAAAGCATACTTAATGATATATAATCTTTTTACCACAGACTATAGACATTTCTCAGGCACAAAATAAAACTATGACTAGAAGGACAGAGCTGGGACAGAATAATAGCTTTGTAAATAGTTTACTTATGTGTAATGTTAATAACATCATTATTCAAGTAAGCCACTTTACGGCAGTGTTTCGGCAGTGTGAGCCTTGAAGACATGGCTGGATTTCACACAAATTCTGAAGCATAGCGACTCCCTCTTGGTGAGTCTGTACAAAATAAGCAGAAGTGGATACAAGCGGGCTACAGCTGGTAAAAGCTCTCCAGACACGAATGCTTTTTCCTCCTGGACACTGGGCAGATCAGTCCTGAGCTCCAATCTCCTGTTGCTTGTCTGGAGGTCTAACATATTCTAAATACCTTTACGTGGAAATCAAGAATAACGGAGCAAGAAAAGAATGAGGAGATTCCGTTGCTGCCAGTAAAGTTTTCCAAGTCGATACAGTCATCCAGTTTCTGGCACTCTTGCGCAGCCATCACTTTTTAAAGCAAAATGTGGCTTTGTTTTTGCTGTTGTTATTGCAGAGGGGAAGCAAAGCTTTTGTTCGGAGCTTTAGAAAAGTAGCTACAGTCCACTTAACTTCTGAAACACAGCTACTGCTCCTTTGATAGTGAAGCACTGGAGAGAAATGTTTCTCAGGCTCTTTCTTCCACGAGATTCCTTTACAGACGGGTTTTGAAGGTGCATCACTCCACCTCAAAACACTGTACTGGCTTCTTGGCAGATGAGCTTGCGTTATCTGAGGGGCGGTAAGAAAGTGTGCTCATTTTTGTTGATAGGGTTGAGTGGGATTTGGCCTTTGGAGGGATGTATTTCAGAAGCTGGAGAAAATATTTTTTAAACTTTTTCCCCAGGAAGCCATAAAAAAGAGGGTTAAGGCAATTATTAAAATAAGCTATGCAAATGGTGATGGGCATGGCGGTGTCCACAATGTCTGAAATTTTACAGTCATGTATAACACCCAGCTGGATCAATACATCCAGAAAGGTGAATATTTGGTGGGGAACCCAGGAAAAGAAAAAGAACAGAACAATTGCCATAATTATCTTAAAAATATCATCATTTCTTGGCTTGTTCTTCTGAATTTCATAAGCCTTCTTCAAGGCCTTCCAAATAAGAGTATAACTAGTCAGGATGATCAGAAAAGGAAACAGGAAACCCAGGATATTTTTGGTCAGGCCCAGACCTATGGGGAGGGTTGAATTTTGAGACTCGTAATGGAAAGCACACACTGTGATGTTGGTGTTCTCGATGAAAAATACATTTCTGTGAATGATGGCTGGCAAACTGGCCAGGCCAGCCAGCAGCCAAATTATGACACAGGTCACTTTGGCGACAAGCATCGTGCGTCGAAGGCGGGACTTCATTGGGTGAACAATAGCCAGGTATCGATCGATGCTGAGACAGGTGAGGAGAAACACACTGGCGTACAGGTTGAAACTGACACTGGCTGAAGCAATCTTACACAGGTAATTGCCAAAGGGCCAGCGGTATTCCATAGCAGTGTAGACAGCCCACAGGGGCAATGTTAGCAAAAAGCATATATCGGCCAGTGCTAAGTTCAAAAGAAAAACGCTGGCCACAGTCTTCAGTTTCATATAAAAGTAAATGACAATCACCACCAAGCTGTTTCCAAATATTCCTACCACAAAGATGATACTGTACAATGTGGGGATCATGACAAATATGTAGTTGTGCCTCCCAGCTTTAGGGCAGTCATCCTGGATTCTTTTGATACCGTCTTCAGTAGACGAGTTGAGGATCATTTTGATCTCCCGGGTTGTATTAGCCTCAGACAGTACTCAAATGATCCTGGAAAAAATAAAAATAAAATGGTTAAATATCTAAGCTGCCACTTGTGAATGGTTTTACTTTTCAATCTTTTTTTTTTTTTTTGGCCAGCTTAGCATACCCTGAGGGCAGGGCTGGTGAAGCATGTGGTCCCAGGGATCAAACGGAGGCCCCCTGCACCTGCCTAAGCTTGCCTAAGCAGGCGTGTTAGACCACTGAGCTATCTCACTGGCCTTTATTTTTCAATCTTAAATCCAATAACTCAAGTTTAGTGGTAAGAAAAATAAATTAGATTACATTTTCTGAAAAAGCATTGCGAATTTATAAAGTTTAAAATAATAAGGTGGGTATGGTAGTATGTGTCTATAATCCCAGCATTCTGAGTCAGGATGACTATAAATTCTGCAATCTAATCTTGCAATCTTAGTGAGACCCTGTTTCAAAAATAAAAATAAGAAGAAACAAAAAACAACCAGGGGATATATTTCTGTACAATGCTCTAAGTTCAATCACAAGTACTGCAAAACCACACGCACACATAATACATACAATTTTTAGAACATATTGTTTTTAATAGGAAGTGGTAAATGTCTTTCTGATAATTGGAAGTGACATCTTATATGAAGAAAACTAATTCCTTCTGCATTTTTTTCTGTAAGTAAATTCTAGCATTCTGATGGATTAAAAACCACAATCTAAATATTGAAAAACACTACTAAAATTAAATTAGTTATTCAGGATGACTTGAAAGTTATTCCTGAGATGTGATGTTAATTTATCTTTAATATTAGAAGTGTGAAACATCTGTATCTTATTATTTAAGCCCCTTCCTTCCTTTCTTCCTCCCTCCCTTCTCCCCTCCCTCCCTCCCTCCCTCCCTTCCTTCCTTCCTTTCCTTCCTTCCTTTACAGTATTGGGAATTGAATTCAGACTTCCCACTTCCCAGGCAGTCACTGCACCACTGTGCTAAATTCCCAGCTTCTTAAGCTGCTTATTTTGTCTCACAGTTCTTTTAAGTATAAAATTGTTTGGCATTGTATCTTAAATGGTACGAATAGGTGCTTTTAGGTTATTAAGAAATAGTATTTTGGGAAACAGCATTCTTTTCATGGTTTTCCAGCCTTTACAGGCTGTAGCTGCTTATTCTTTCAGTTCAGTTCAGTCTGGCAAAAGTCTCTGAACTTCTCCGTTTCACTCCTATCAGCCACACCTGGAGTTAATTCTGAAGTTAGCCATTTGTGCAGCGAGGATGTCAAATGAGCAGAGTGGGCCAGGATTATCAATGGGCATGTCCTTGGGGAGGGCTTGAAACAGCAGTGGTTCTTAGGATTTGGGGAAGAGTCAGACACTCTGCAAAGAGTTCCACAAAGACTTGTGCAAGTATTCGCTCCCATATTTTACATAATTAAAAATCAAATTGTTCACTCATATGATTTTGAAAATACACACGCTTTGCTCCATCTGACCCTATCAGGAAGCCCGTCTGGGGAAGGACACTGAGCACATCTTCTCCAAGGAAGTAACGCCGTTCTTCCCATCCAAGTGTTTGGCCCCACGGTCTCATTATCTTTTCATTTGACACCCAACTGTGCATAACCCAAATGCTTTTCTTTTTCTTTTTCTCATGGGAACCTTAGTGTCACATTCTCTGGGAAGCCTCTTCAACTTCGGTAAATTGGTTTGGAACTTTGGACACAGATTTTGACACTTTAATCATCATGACATTATCTGTCTCCCTCACTTGGCCTGTCAGCTCCCTGAGGGGAGGCCAGTGTGAAGCATCCTGTTTACTGTGATGCATTCCAGGAGGCAGATGACAAAGGTCTCAGGGATGACTGAGTGGTCAACTGAATGAGTGGACAGTAAGTAACTTCTTCTTATGGGGCTTATGAAACTAATTTACAGCCTTCTCTTTTAGAGAGTCTCATGTAGTTACCCTGCATCAGCTTGAGCCTTTGTACTGATAAGAAGGCAAAAATGAAATAAACAGGCAAAAAAACCCCAACCAAAACAAACAACCCCCTCAAAAAACACCTCTGGTGCTTTTACAAATGTGTGTTTGAGAAAAGAGAAGATGAAAACAGGGATTCATTTAATAGAACCTGGGACTAGGTTTTTAGGGAGATATGGCTCAATCTTTCTCTCTTAGAAGGGCTTTCCTACGCCTTGTTGCCATGTCCACTCATTTTATTGTAGTTATTGAATTTATGCCAATTTAGGAGTATAATTTCCTTGAATAAATATTCTCCATTAAAAGTTAATTACTTCACAAAAGGTTTATGGGCTAAACACCATTCTTATCTTAACACGGATTAATTTACCTATTTGTTATTCTTCTAACATTTAGTTTTGATCAGATAGATTTTGTTTAGGAAAAAAAATAAGAAATTTCAAAGTTAAAGAAATTCAAAAGTTGAAAAGGGCCTGGTTGAATGCCAAAGCTGAAAATTGGGGCAGAAATAAATCCTTGGCTTTCCTTGAGTAGAAGGGGGCTGCAAAATAAGAAGAAATATCCTGGATATGTAAGAATCCAGGAGCAGGAAAGAGAGTTTCCTTTCTTCTCTTTTTCCCCTGTAACTCTATTTTGATAATATCCAATCAGATTTGTTCTATTAATCCTATATTTGGAAGGAGTTAAATTTTACTGACTAAATTGAAACTATAATCAGCATTCACAATGGAATAGAATGAAGAAAAGTTCACCCTGAGAGGGCCAATTTATAAGCGGTTTTGAACTCCAACTTCTTCAAAGCTGAGATCAGTTTCTTCAGTTCCCACTGATCCACACTGACAAGCATTTAATGTGCAAAACAGCCCTGGAAACTTTAGTGAGGTACTTATCATTTTAATAAGCATGTCATTTGCAAGTCTGGACATAATGTTGAATGTATTAATTAGAAGTACTTTTACCTAGGCATTGGTTGAATGACTAAGACTGCCTGCTTAATCAGGAAACAAACATTCTCATGTTTAAGAGTTGAGAGAAGAGGGAGACATACAGTAAGGGATGGAAAGAGAGCAAGAATAGGGAGGAAGAAATGCAAATAGCACATGCAGCAGGCATTCATTGGTCTATCACGTGACCACCAAGCACCTACTGTGTGCGGAGAGCAAGGGTGCTAAATGAACAAAACCACAGTCATTTTGTTTCTTTATTGTGTTAAGTCTATCTGTGGGAGGCAGAAGCCTTAGAGACAGAATTATCCCTAGAGTGTTGAAGGTTGTACTGCACCTAGAATGTTTTGGGAGGTTTTCTCTTTGCCATTGAGTTAAGTGCAATCTGGAGTATAGGTGCTAGGGTCCAGGGAGAGGAGAGGAATAAAAGAAAGCACTTGGATTCCAGAAGGTATGTGGGTCCCCAGATGGTAAAATTATTAAGGCAGATAGCTACGATGGGGTGGAGAGTGTCTTCCATTGAAATTTCCCCTCCTTACCAACATCTGCATTACTGGGAAACTGCTCCTGTCAGTATACAGATGTTGCTTAACTCTTTGGGAGGTGCTGGGTATCAATATGACTGTTTCCAGATATGAGGGTGACATGGGCCATTGTGCTGCCACTGCTAGCTTCCCCAGAGGAACAGAGTTCTTAGTCAAGAGAAGAAGGTGGGTCTTTGGTGATTGGCAGCTACTTTATTTATTTATTTTTTTTTAATTTTTTTTTTTTTTTTGTCTTTTTGAGACAGGGTCTCACTATGCAGTTCAGGCTGGCCTTAAGCTCACTTGGTAGCTCAGGCTGGTCTCGAACTCACAATAATCCTCCTGCCTCAGCCTCCCGAGTGCTGGGATTACAGGCATGCGCCACCATGCCCGGCTATGGCAGCTACTTTAAACTGAGAACAAATTAGTGGGAAACTATGGGGATCCTTTTTTCTTGAACCTGAAAGAGGGCTGTTTTGGTAAGAAGCTGAAGAGAAAAACCTGATCTGAGCCCTAATTCAGAGCCCTAAAAAACGTTCTATTTTGCTTCTTTTCCTAAGAGGATTCTGGGCAGGTAGGACATAGAAAAAATACAGGAGTCACTGGGTGCTAAGTGACACATAGGAGGGAGAAGTTCCAGTGTTCTGTTGCACAGTAGGGTGGTAAAATAATGACCGTGCGTTATATAACCTCCAAAAGCCAGAAGAAAGGATTTTGAATGTTTTCACTGTAAAGAATTGAGAAATATTTGAATTGAGAAATATGTCTATACATATTCCACCTGATTTCAACATTACAAAATGGATACATATATTGAAACATTACGCAGTACCCCAGTAATATGTGCTAGTTTTAGTTTTTATGCACTTAATAATTTTAAAGAGTCACAGGAGGGTCTACTTTTCATGTTTTCTTTCCATTTCTGGACTTGCTATAACTATTGCCTATGCTTTATGATACACATGAATTCTGTAGGTCCCTTTCTCCTTGAAGAAAGAGGATGGGTTTGTAGGGAAAAAAACCCCCAAAAAGCAAACAGAATTGTCCTGTACATGTGCTTTGGGGTAAGTCACTTCATTCCTCTGATGGGAATAGTGATTCTTATTATACAAGATAATTGCAGGAATTAAGTATGCTAATGTGAAAGTACTGGATGTATCTTTCAGATAGCAAGAGTAGATACACTGTATTTGAACTTTATGTTTTGAACACAAGGGAAGCTCTTAGAATAGCTATTGGGGTGGAAAGTGTGAGTTTCTTTTTTAATCATTCATCATGGGTAAGCTCTTTGTGTTACTGTTAAAAGGCTAGAAATTCCAAGCTGTTGTTTTTCAGAAGTGTGGGTAAAAACAGTCCTAAGCAGCTGAACAAATTTGCCAGGAGTCCCTGGGAACCTTCAGTCTGCTGCAAACATAGGAATTTGCTTATTGTGGTCAAGCCACCTTCCCTCTCTGCTTGTTTTTCTAGCAGTTGCCTTGCATTCCTTGACAGCTTCCAGAATCCCAAAAACAAGCATAAGAAAGATGATTTTCCTTCTTTTTATTTTAAAAACATTTTCTCCCAATTTTTGATTGGTTATTAATATATAACTTCTTAAGCTTTTAGGCAAGCTGGAACCAATCTAATTAAAATGTTCATTACAAGTTGCTTTTTAAATGAGTCTGTAATCTAAAGAAAAAAAATCATAGTTTCCTATGGTAATAGAGAAGTAAAAGACCAACTAATTATATTTTAGAATCATCTAAGTATCTCTCTCACATATCTAAAACAACAGGCCGGTGTTTATAAGTCATTTATGTGTAGAGTTAGCTCAAAAACTGAGGCTGCTAAAAAAAATTCTTTCTTGCAATTATTTTTATTATTCAGGCTTTAGAAATCATGAGTTTCTCTTTATATGTGTTCCTCCATTCAGTACTGCCACAGAGAGCAACTAGTAGAACATATTCATTTGTGAATTTATTCACTCATAGACCATGACACTAAAAGTTTTAGAGTTCTACTGTTTCTCTGTAAAAAATTTACTTTATCCTCATTTTTTAGCTTCCTATTCATATTTCATGTAATCCATATTTTTCCTTTATTTCTTCAAATATATGAGTGTCCGTATGTTAAGAGTTTTTACCTGACTGTTCCTCAGTATAAGTTTTCTTTCTTGATTTGAGGATGCTTTTTTGTGGAATTTGCCTCACAGAATTTGTAGTATTTAACTGAGTGGCCCTCTTTGGTGCAAGTGAACTTCCTTAGGATGCTGAGAATCTAGATGGTGGCAACTGTGAAACTTATTCTTGAATGTACAACACTCATTTGATGTGGAGAAGTTTTCATATCGCGCTTGTCAGCTTAGCCTTTAACTCATTTTTTTTCCTGCAGATATTCTAGTTAGGCTCTCTACCTACTTTCACACTTGGTTGTCTACTGGATTTTTCTAGTCTTTGGTAATGAATACTCAGTAGTTTTCATTCCTGGCATTAACTAGCAATCCTTAATTAAACATGCCTCTAGTGGCCTTAAATTCCACACTGGTGCAATTGTAGAACACTTGTCAGCTGTGCATCCAGCATTGATTCTTTTCTGAACGATATGGTCTTAACTCATATACAGAGCTATGATCTAGGATTTGGGGCTTAGAGAAGGAGAATTTCCATGCCTGTTTAATCCACTGTATTCATTTTGTCTGCAAGCTGGTTTACACAGTATTTGCAGGTAACACAGAAGTTGCTTGGACCCTGTAGAGTTTAGATTATAGTCATGCCCTTTGAAGAAACATCCAAGCCCATCTGTGCTTCACTTGTCTCCATTCTACTAATCCTGGCAGCCAGGGAGAGAGGGGCACGGCAGTGTGCTAGGCACTGTGGGACAAATGTCTGGATTTCAAGTGAGATGCAAAGGAGACTACTGCATCCTTGCTTGGCAATCCTGGCCTGACTGTTCTACGCTAAATGCTTTCCTTGGAGTTGATTTTGCTCACTCTTTCTGAGTAAATATCTTAATTAATGCAAAACATGACATTCCCCATTGTGATACAAAATGAGACCTCATACAAAATGAAAATAAGGCGAAGAGTTTTCTTAATTCTTTGTATACCAATTTTAAGGACCTGTGATTTTGGTGGCTAAATGTTCTACTATTCTCAACTACTTTGTTTTTCCCCTTTGCTTCATTGAAAATATCTCAAGCCCAAAGGGCCCAGCCTTATGAAATAAAATGTATAATGTCCTCGTAACCTAGGACATAATTATCAAGGAAAGTAAAATGTGAATACCCTGTTTTAGCCTCTTGAGAATTATTCAAGACAAGTATCTAATAATGGGACACAAACTGCAATTTCCTTTTTACTCTAGAAATCTCTATGTATTATAAATTATAGCTTTAAACAACACTTCGTGATAAATATCTCAGGGCTTCCCTTTCCCTCATTATCTAAAACTTTTGGCTTTTGCTGTTTTTATTTTATTTTGAAAAAGGAAAGAGAAACAGGGATGAAGGATATGTGATCAAGGCCAATTCATCTGCTGTAATTGTCTTCCTCTGAGATGCTGGCATAAGTAGAAAATATTATTATGCTAAGTATGAAAGGCCATGGAAGAATTGCTTGGGGGCCTGGAGAAAGATTTTAGAGAGTAGGATGGAAAGAAAATGAAGATTAACTTGGAGGAAGGCCTGTATACCAATGAATTCCTGTCCTTACACTTCCAAATTCTCCAAATTTATGGACTTAAAGTATTTCTCTGCTAACATCATCACCACATTTCAGCAGATCAGCACGCTAGCTGTGAGGCATAGGAAATGTCATCTAGGACTGTGGCTGTCAGAGGAAGACCACTCACAGCCTTCCTGTTTCAACAGACGGAGCAGACATTACCAGCCCGGACCTCTCAGTCAGCAGCTGCTGCTTCAGGGACCCCTGAACAAAGCCCAAATTCTTAGGTGGAGTCATTGTACTTTTATGCTGAGACTATCATTCTGCAATAGAAACTGTGCATTTTACCTCAAATTCTACCCTCAAATTATAGCATTGTTATAGTATTTTTATGTATTTATGAAATTTATGCTAACGATCATTATTCAGTAATTCACTACAGAGTAAAGCTCTTTTTTTAAAGCAAATTAACTACAATTTTAATTGAAAAGGAGTAAATATTTAATATACTGTACACATTTTCTAAATTGCTCAATGTTCTGATTTCATTAGGTGTTAGTACAGGGTCTACAGAGTCTCACTACACAGATAGGACTCGTGGTGATTCTCCTGTTTTCAGCCACTCAAGTGCTGGGATTACAGGTGCACACCACCATGCCCAGTCTCAATCATCAGCTCAGTGTGTACCCAAGATGGGTCTGGCATGGCATGCCTGGAATCAAACCCCAGTCCCTGCATCTTCCTAAGAAGGTGCTTTAATCCACTGAGCTATTTGACTGGCCCTTCAATAGGCATGTTTTTCTGCAAGTAAGCACTAGACAATGTGGAGGAAAAACTAGAACTTTTGGAGTTCAAAGTTGGGAATGCTTGAACCAGTCACTTTGTTTCTTCAGACTTCTGTATCTTCCAGAGAATTGATTATACACTTCAGAAATTCTCTGGAAGTGCTAGAGTTTCAAATCTTCTGAACATACATGTGTCATTTACAGACAAGGACAATTTGACCTGATATGTAGAAATGACCTGTGATGTATCATAAATATCAGTTATCTACTTATATTTACTTTCTCTGATTCTTTGTACCACACTAATTTAATAGTAGTCTATGTTAAAAAAGAACTCTGCCCCAACACTCATAGGAAAATTAGCATAAATTCAAGGCCATTGGAGCTACATGGTGAGGTCAAGGCCAGCCTGAACTACAAGTGTCTGAAAGATAAACAGCCCAAACAAACCAAAACAAAACAAAAAAGCCCTACAGGAACCCTGAATTAAAAACAAAATGAGAAGAGTTTCATCTTTCACTAAAAATCATCAACAAAATGAAGACTTTTACCCTTTGTCAAGATGATTAAAGAAAAAAAAAAAAAGAAAAAAAGCTGATTAAAGAAACTCCATAGACTATTAGGGTTACAGATTTTTCCCTTTATTTTTAAACCTCAAAGAAAGGTTTCTGACGCACACTGGTTGGGGCTCACAGCACCAGCGTCAAGGTTGGGTCCTTTCTGGACTAGCTTGTTTCCCTGCATTTGGTAGAGAAAGCCCTTGAGCCGCTTGCTTAAGAATTCCCTGTTTACTTACCATTTCCTACAAGATGAAATGGTACAGGGAGGCTGATTAAAGGTTGAAGAACAAAGTTAAAAAAAGTGTGCCTTGGAGTTAGGGAGTCAATATTACAATGTCCCAGGAAACATTGTGAGGCACAATGTGGCACTAGAAAAACAACTTGTACAAAATGAACCTAGTCTCAGATTGTTTGAGAGAAAATAGTTTTTCAAAGTTTAGCTAACTGGTGAGTGTGGTTTGGTTGTTCAGATGAAAACACATAGATGTGCAAGAGCATACAGCACTCCCTCACAGTAAGGTATCAGTTAGTATTTGAAGTAATCTTGGTCAACATTTTGAAGAATTAAGGGACTTCCATCCTAAGCAAAAGAATGCTGTAAAAATTAGGTTTGTTTGATTTTTATCATAGTTAAATTTTTTTTTTTTTAAGTCTCAGCCTTGCATCTATCATAGTTTCTTTCTTTCTTTAGCATCCAAATTGTGAAAGTTGAAGTACAGCCGAATGGTCTGGCAGAGGAGACTCGACTCCAGTCCCGGCGGAATCTGCTCAGCCACTGACCGCCGCACCACCTCACACCACTGAGGTCCTTAGGCTAAAGCTGACAAACAGATCATTGTCTTTCCCTGAAAATATGTAAAGACTTGGAGATTTGATTTCTCTGCATTCTCTACCATTCTCTGTGTTCTGATTTTTTAGGTCAGAACTGTCCAAACAATATAATGTGAGCAACATATATACTTAAAATTTTTCTAGTAGTCACATTAATAAAGAAATTCATTTTGATCACATATTGTATTGAACTCAATATATCCAAAGCATTATTTCAATTTGAAAATCACTGATTTATTTCTCCATTACTAAGATGGAGATTCGGTTATTGAGATTGGGATTCAATTATTTTATTTTTTGGCACTAGAATTTGAACTCAGGGTTTTGAGCTTTCCAGGTAGGTACTGTGCCACTGAGCTATATCCCTGGCCCAAGGATTCAATTACTGAGATTAAAATTCCAGAGTATAATTGAAGCATTTAGCACATTTCTGTAGCCATCTTGCCAGTGCTCCTGTCCCCTGGGCTGGCTGCTGGGTGCACAACACAGTGAAGGGTGCTTCATTTACCAAGGTTTCTAAGTGGTTTCTCCAACAATGCTTCTGAAATTCTGATTCCTAGATAGCAGTCTCAGCTTCACTCAGGAGTTTGATAGAAATGCAAAAGTCAGGCTCCACCCAGGATGTACTGAGTCAGAATCTCTGGGGGTGGAGTCCAACAAACTATATTTAATGAGCTCGCTAGGTGTGATGCACACGAATATTTGAAAAGGACTGCACCATAGGCATTTTGATTTGCAAGAGTAGTAAATGCTGATAATCATGGTACAGCCAAATCTAATGCACAACACAAGTACTCTGAACTAAAGTGTTTTAGTTTGGCTCCACAAAGCATTGGAAACTAAAGTGAGAGAAACTCTAACTACTGCTTAAGAATTACTCATTAAACTACGTGTTTCCTTTACACATTTAGGTCTGGCATAGCTAGGTTTGTTTGGCAGGATCTCATCCAGTAAAATGCTCTTTATACCTGCTCACAGGTATCTAAAATTCCTCTACCTTAGGAGATGAGGACGGTACCACCTCCAACCATGCCCCATTTAAACAAGAGCCAGAGTTAAGGCAGGGGAGAAAGAGTAGTGTCAGGAACCAAAAATTCTGCATTCAGCACATAATTTGCTTCTCATGGGCTTTCTGACTTTTCACATAACTTTTCCTCCAATTGGAAAGCATTAACAGTGATTGACGTTCATGGTAGATGACGATGAAATAAGTGTCTATCCAATCTGGCTCATAATATTGTTGGACATACCAAAATGAGATTATGTATGTGGAGATCCTAGAGCTTTGGCCTTTTGTTGGTGTTATAAAATTTACACTATGGTGCAAATGACTATTTTCCCCTGCAAGCAAATTTCGATCACAGAGATGAAACTGCCAGAAGTAAACAAGCAAGAAGTGGGCTTGGTGGAGAAGGGGGCTGAAAAATGCTACTGAAAAGCTGCTTGGTGCAATGATTCTACACTAATAATTGTGATAAAATTTTTGACTATTTTATCTGGTTTATTTGCTACTGCTACTTTACTTTTCTATGTGGGACTACTTGGGTTTTTTAATCAAACGACCCATGATAGGAGGCATGGATGCCAGGCCAATAAAAGGTAAACAACACTTTGCCAACTGAAAAAGAAGATGAGATACTAGTGATTGCTATTTCCTGTGAAAACTTCATTAGTAATAAATGAGGTACCAGATGTCATATATCAGATTTGAAATGAAAATATATTCCCTGGAGTTGTGTGTAGTCTGAGAGGGAGCTTAAAACGAACTCTTTTCAAGAGAGCTGTGTTAGCTAATATACCATCTCTGCCTTCTGAGAGTTGTTTTTCCTCTAGATGTACAATGGAATGCATCCCTCAGTCTGCAAGTTTCTATGTAGCACAGCTGGTGGTGAAGCGGCACCTCACTCCCATGCTAGCACCTGAGGAAGGACCAGGGCAGTATTTTTGAACAATTTGTGCTCCTCTAAGACCATTGACTCCTCTTGTTTTTTACGTGGCCACAGGAATTTCTCTCTCACCTTCACTTTTTGCATCCGATGTTTGCTTTTATCAAGAGCAACAAAACTGCTCAAGTCAGCAACTGTCAATGTTAACTGCACTCTCCCTGAACAACCTTGCTACAGCTCCCTTTTCTTCATAAGATCTTAAAATTCTGCTCTTGTGCTCCTAGGTAACTAAGCTGATTCTGTCTAGTCCTCAAAGTTGCAAGCTTCCAGCCCAAAAGCAATTGTGGTTAGGGAGGGAACCCAGCAGTAGGAAATAGAGCACAATTTTCTTTGAGCCAGCAGAAATTTCAAATGATAAGCAAGTATGATGGAAATAGCTAACACGTTCTAGTTTTTATAAACAAATATTTTCTGGGTGAACTTCTTCAGCCCAATTCCTTCATAATTTCAAAATCTTTGCAGTTTACTTCATTCCAGCTGAAGATCATGGCTGTTTGAAATCTTTTGTTTATTTTCCTGGCCCAATTAATTTTAGTTCTTATCTCCTGTAAGAGAGGAGAAGTCTATAAATAAATGAAGAGGGCGAAAGTGAACTATCTTTCTCAAGCCTCCTCTCAGGGAAATATTTACATAGAAGTTCTATGTATAGAAATCTCCCAAAGTACTTGAAGTTTATTTCTTCATCATTATGTTAGACACTGGGGGTGCAGGAGCTACTGTTCTCTGACCTACAAAGAAAGGAACACAGAGTATCCTTGAGGAGGTCAGCTCTGCCAATGGGGAAAAATATTAGTTTATTCTTTTTAGCAGTGTAACTTGAGCATAAGATGATGTACAAATGTCTGATTAAGTTTATGTAATGTAAAACTTATTTTTCTCTGTATTTGTACAGATATCTAATTTATGATAGAAAGGACAAAATGATGGCTTAATACTAATGGTATCATTTATCATTTATGATTAAATGAATATTTACTGTGTGCTAAGTATTGTGTTAATTGCTTTAATCTTTGTAAGATCCCTTTGAGGGAAGTTATTGTCATTTCTATATTTAAAGATGAAGGCTTAGAGATCAGGTCATTTCTAACATCCTATAAGTTATATTTCCAAGCTTCTATTATTAATGTTTTAATTTTTGTAATGTCATCTGTTCATAATCTATTCTAGTGCTTCTCAAGTAGGGGCTATTTTTCCTTCTAGGGAAAAAATATTTTTCCTTCCATTTAGCAATATGTGGACATATTTTTAAATTTTTAAAAGAAAAGGGATAGGAAAGGTATTATTGGAACCTAGTATTTAAATAAAATTATTATATAATCATATAATTATTTTACTATGCATAATAAGATGTTATTTAGCCCAAAATGTCAATATAGTAATATTGTAAAACCTGCTCTGGTCCCTACTTTTTAAAACTTTGATAATTTGTAGCTCTTACCTTATATGGGACAAGTTAATTTTATGCTACATTTTGTTGGTACCTTTTGTTTCATGTTATTATGTCTTGCCAGGAAAACTACAGGTGCCACAAAAGATGGATTCTGAGAATTTTCTAGAATGCCAGAAATCTGCACAAAGACACCTGAAGAGAGACTGGAGTCATCATTGAAACTTCAAGGACTCCGGGGTTACAGTGGTAGTAGCCCCAAGGCATCCAGTAGAGGGAGGAAGCCACTCACTCCGGAAGTGAAACCCTGCCCCCTGGTGGATCACCACCGTGGACACGGGCCCGAGAGAGCGTCCACCTGCACCCTTGGAGAATGAACTGATTTAACAGTATTTAAATATAAATTCAGCTTTCCTCACACAGTAGCTTTTTTCTCCCTTTCTCTGGAATAGCATGTTAAATGCATTATGTATCTTTATGGTTCAGAATTAAGGTAAGTAAAAAAAAGTGAGAAAATGGATACCCATATGTAGGAATAAATGACACTTCCTGAAGATTTGGCAATCAGAGTTTAGTTATTTAGCTTAATTTTCTGTTACTTGTAACCTCCCTCCCAACACACACACCTACAAGGCCACAGTATGAATAGTTTCTTGGTTCCTGTTATTTTCTCTTCAAATTTCTTATAGGACAGCTCTAGAAAAAAAGCACCATGAAGTTTGAAAGACCAACTAAGGCAGAGGAAATTCTACTTCCCTCGTTTTCCTATTATTCTATTCTTTTACTATGAAAACCGCACTGAACATCTTATCAGAGAGCACAGCCTTTTCTGTATACTGATGCCAAAGGAGTAACATTTTAGTGAGGCATTTGAAGTCATGATATGCAACTCGGTGGGAGATAAACAAGGTCATTTACAAGGTCTTTTCATTGAGAACATCAGAGCTTTCAAAAGATGTACACAGTCTGTTCTGGGTAATCGGGGTAAAACAGAAATGAAGAAAAAGCCTATAAAGTGCAAAAATAAAGAAGCGGTTTGACAAAAACACTCAAAGAGTGAAAAGATATGGTGAATGCTGATGTCAAATCTTAATATGTAAAACTAAAAGCATGAAATGAAAGAGCAGCATAATTTAAGAATTTGAAGAGTGAGATTTTGGTTAATTGTAGGATTAACAGGCTTAAATGTTGCATGACTTCTCTCGTATGAGAAACCCAATATATAAAGAAAGAGAAAAATAAAATATAGATAACAGGAATATGGAGATAGATATTTCTCAAAAGGAAAGGGGATTGAGAGATGGGGGAAGGGTAGGGAGGGGGTTAAAAAGGATTTAAGTTGTGTTGTGTGCATATACTACCTCCCCACGAGAAATGTAATCATGTATTGCAAGTATACACTAATTAAAATAAAAACAAAAAATAAAAATTCTGGTTGGATTATCTAAAATATATATAAGAATACATAGAACAAACATTGGCTTAGTGACGGGGGTCACAGGGGCTCTTTCTTTGCCTTTCAGAAATCTAACCCACAAACAATTCATTAAATCTTCACTGGACTTTGATCTAACAAATGGAAATGATACTAATAAACATCTACCTTGACCTGAGAAAAATACTATAAGAGCTGTGTTTGAAATAATTTTCCTCTCTGTGCATATATTTAGTATGGATAACCTACATGATAATAAAAACAAGTTTAATAAGTCATTAGAGATATGCTTAAAGGGGAACATTAGCTAATGTCATCAATTCTTCAGCTGTCTGCTTATAAGAAACAATCCTACCATAGGCTTTGTGCTCACAAAGGTCTGGAGTGAGGACCTGACTCCATCTTTGAGAAGTCTTGTGATCCACTATTTTATTTACTTTTTGCTCTTAGTTCCCTTATCTTTAAAATAGGATTAAAACTAGTTGTGTACAGTTAATATGAGGGTCAAATAAAACATGGAGAAAAAGAGAGCTGTTTATTACATACTCAATAGCTATTAGGTATTTGTACTATCATTGCACCTATATTTTCAAGACATACTCATATATCCCCACACATATACTAAAACATTCCCATAAAATTTCACCTTACATATGCAATTTCTCACATCATTACACATAACTCAGTAATTGGGATGCTATTTGAAGCCCTTTTAAAAATATCTGTTGGTAATCTTGTGAAGAAATGTAAAGATTTAGCTTTTAAAGAATTAAAACAAGGAATATATAAAGTGGAAATGATTTCCAGATTAAGTTAGAGAAGCAAAAAAATCTGCCCAATGACAAAAATTCTTGTAAAATTTAGTTTTCAGGAAAAACAAACAAATAAATGAACAAAAAAAAAAATAACAACTTTGTTTGCCTACAGCTCCCCTAGTATTCATATAAGACTCTTTCTTGAATTATCTGAATGAACATGTGGTAATTGTTGTTCTTTAATATGATTTCATAAGTTCACTTTCTAATAATTATACAACATATTGTTTCTAGTAATAACCTTTTTAGTATTACTGTACTGCTACATAAAATAATGGAAAAACAAATTAGGCTGATATTTTTTACCCAGAAAAAAGGGAAGCATATTTGTGAGGTTCATTAGAATTTTGTGAGAATAATATAATATGTTAATAATTTTAAATATTTTGCTGTGAAAGGGTTCCAATTCAGAGAAAATATGTTTTAGAAGCCAGTCTATCCCAGTACTCACGGCACTATGCATAAGAGAAAAATCAAATTAAAGCTGTTCCATATATACATTACATACTTTATGCTATAACAAAAATTAAGGTGTTTTCTTCACATAAAAAGCTATTCTACACGTTAGGGTGGCCCATATCTATAATTCCAGCACTCTAGAAGGTTGAGGCAAGAAGATTGCAAGTTTGAACCCTGCCTGGGCCAACTTGACTTAAGGAGAGCCCAACTCAAAATTAAACAAACAAACAAACAAAATATTTAAAAAAAAAAGGCCGGAAGATGCAGCTTGATGTCAAGGCCTGGTTCAGTCCGCAGTGCCACATGCACACGCAAAAAGTCATTTTGCAACTTTTGGCCTTCCAGTGTATGTTTGGAGCATGGCTTTATCTTCATGTGCATCAGAACGTCACAGTGATTTCTGAAATGCATGAATTGAATTTTTTTGCTTCTCTTCTTACAAGAAATATATGCCATCTGTCTTGGTATAACTATACAGTTATTATATGATCAATGGTATTTTGACTGTCAGATTAATCAAGTGAATTCTATTTTAACCTATACTGTTTTGTTGCCCTTGAAACAAGTCAGAGATGCACAGAATTTTATTGCTAGAAAGATGCCTAGAAATTATGTGCTCCAGAGTTCACATAAGCAAATGCTTAGGAATGGTTGGACAGAAACAGTTGAAGTGGCCATGCTGGTGAATGGAGGAGTGGCCCTTTGCTCAAGGCACACGGAATTTTCTTTGCAGCATCAGCCAAATGTGGGGATTATGCCAGGGAGGGATGTATAGCTGGCTTGTAAAGATAAGTGGAGACTTCTGCGTGTTATGTGAGATAGCATACTTTGAAATGTTTTTAATACCAATGAGTAAGAAGCACTGTGGAATCAAAGAGAACTCTGCAGGTCCCTTGAAAGTTGATCTTGGGGCTGCTGGTTTGTGGTGCAGGACCCTAGCCAACCACCTAAATTTAGAAGCAAGAATGCAGACTCTCAGCTGTAGCCAGCTGCTGTACAATCAATACCAATGTTTTCGTATGACACTAAATGTGTGACTGGACTTCAAGTATCTAGGCATCTCTTCTTCCACTTCCACACTGCATAACACTCCATGGCAAGGAGCTAAGGATACTGGGAAACACAGAGATATGATGGGATGAAGTTTTGTCCATCACCCTGTCATATACTCAGGCTGCCCCATCTGTACACACAGAAGAAAAGTTTGGCTTCAAGTCTGACAAAGGTCTTCAGGGGCAGCCTGGACCTCACGCCACCACCACCCCTTTCAGTAATTCTGCAATGAATTTATTTATTTTTTCTATTTATCCCAACTTCCAGCCGGGATAGTTTTCATATCCAAAAGTTCCATTTGGTCTTGTACATCTTCTCTGTTCTACCTCATATGTTCCAACTTTCATCTAGCTTCTTAAACTGTAAAATACTGTCATAATAACCACTTACTGTCCTTGTTTAACAGTTCTACTCTGTGTCACTATTGGGTTTATTTCTTTTAATTTTTAATGGATAATGCTTACCTGCTTCTTCGCATGTCTGCTAGTTTTATAATCAATGTTAAACATTGTAAATTTTACTTTTTGGGCATTGGCAGTTTTTCCTTCATAGTTCCCCAGGTTTGTTCCAGGAAGCAGTTGAGTTAAATGCAAAATCTAGGTTTTATATTTTGTCACTTGGAATTAGAGTAGCACTGTTGAAACCACTGTTCCATGTCTACACTACATTCAGATTCTTAGAGTTGTTTTGCACAGGAGGTAAATTCAGTTTCTGTTACTCTATCAGGACTGGAAGCATAAGTCCCTGGCTTGACTTGACCTTACATTTTTCTACAATTTGATTTTGGAAGAACTACTAAACTGGTTTCTCTTCTTTGTCCACTCATGATATGGTAATAATACTACAGTGAATTGTCAATGGAATCTTTTATGGAAAATATGTTGTAATCTATCAGATTAAGCAAAGGAATGTTCATAGAAATGAATCAGCTTTTCAATAAAGGACCAAAACCAAGTGTGGTGGAGCACACTTATGATCCCATTACTTGGAAGGCTACTTGGGGGATGACCACAAGTGCCAGTGGCTCAACTTGGCAAGACCCTATCTAGGCGGGAAGAGAGCTGAGGACCTAGGTCAGTCTCCCTGGGTTCAGTCACAGATACTGCAAGAAAGAAAAAAGACCACACTTAATGAACCTTTTCTCTCTTTGGCTGGAATAACCTGAGCTGTTCTCTCTAGCTCAGCCACGCTATTATTTGTTGACCTTCTGCCAGCCGATGACCTTGCCCTTCCAGCTGGATCTGTGGGGAAGAGGCCTACAGGCTCAACAAACAACTTGTTCCTACCCAGAACCCAAGAGAAAACCCCAAATTTGTCTGAAATATTTTGCCAAAACTTCATCAATACATGACTGTAGAGCCTTCAACAGAATCTATGTAATTTTTCAGTAATAAAAAAAAATCTCATTTTTCTCATTTATGCCTTAATTTAAAACAATCACTTTCAGTAAACTGTGAAGTAGGAAGAATGCTTGAAACTACTGAGAACATCTGCCCACAGTTATAAATATATGGAACTCACTGAGTTTATAAGCGATACATTACCATTTGAAATGAAAAGATGTTTCATAAAGGACTGATTCTTCTGACATTAAAATTCTAAGTTACTAATGTAGTTACGTGAGTGAAAAAAATAATGAAATTCCATGACTTTTTATTGCATGTTTATTTAGGCCAAACCAGTGTGAGGCAGCTAGATTAATTACTTTTATACTGTTAAGTACTGTACATAGTTAATTATTTCATCTAACTTGCGTCTGAGCCAAACCTGTGAATTACTATTCATGCAGGGCAATGATGATAATTTGTGTACTCCCCCCACACTACAGCTTGTTAATATATTATTTTTTGATTTGAAACTAGATGTTAGAAGTTTATAAGAGGCTTTTAAAGACTACCCCATGACATAAGTCCTAAAATATGAATTTCAAAATTACAGTTGATGGCATGCTATTGTAATAGATTGGACGTGAAAAGCTGTCTTCTTACGTTTGCTCTGGTCTTTGGACCTTTAGGGCTTTAGCTTGTGTTTTTAAAATTCTGCTTGATGCTCTGATATGGATTTTTTGGGCCCAGTCACGTTTCTGCACAGCCATGCCATGCACACAACCTGGTACCATCCACTCTCCTGAATGGTTCCATGTGTAACTATAGCTAAAAGTGCCCCATCACGTTGAGTGCTCAGAGAAATGCTCTCAGCCACCATGAACTCATCAAGCTAAGGAAATGTCAGTGAATCCATTATTAAGATATAAAATCTGCTTTTGAAGACTTCAATAAGAAGCTCCCAGAGATATTTGTACAGAGTCAGCTGAAAGAGTCCTTTCGATGTAAATTCAGAATTTGAATTTAAGACTAAAGACAAGTCATTACATTTAAATAGAGAAGAAATCAGTAAAAAAAAAAATTAACAAAATAAAGCAAGATGTTACGGAGCCTGCTTGCTGCTCTCAGAGTGGTCCTGAGTGAGCAGCCTTAGTATGATCTGAGACCCAAGCAATCTCAGGCCTCACCTCACGCCTCCTGAGTCTGATGAGATCAGAGGTGCACTGGTCTGGAGGCATAGTTAGTAGTCACTTAAACTCGTGTACAGGTCGTGTGGCCTGGAGAGCCCGTACCTGGGACCGAGTCCACTTCGCTGTAGTGTGGCTGCCTGTGGCAGAGGCAGACGCCAAAACAGGCCCACTGAGGTCTGGAAACCCAGTTTTCAGGGAAGATTTTAGAATATGGAAGAAGAGAAAGCCCTGAAGAAGGCAAACGAAAATAAAACATATTTTACATAACATAATATTTGTCAGCTCCATTCATGCAATAGGGAAAAAATTATCACTGGCCTTTAGTCAAAAGTCCTTGCTTGTTTTAGAGGAATTAGAGTCTGCAAGAATACAGTGCCCGTGCTCCAGCCCTTTTTCCAAGTGTGTTTCAGTCTGTCTTTGTTTCTATGGAATCTGCAAAGCTTGACAATAACCAACTGTTCTGATGAACATGCAGGCCTCTCCTGCACCACTGCCTTTCTCCCAGTGCCTCTCAGATGTTCAACCACTAGAGGTCTGTATTACCTATTTTTAAAAATCTTAACTCACTGGCTGAGACATGCACCTCTTAGTTGAAGGCATAATACCAGGAAATAAAAACCACAGTGCTTGAAGAAATGAGGAGAACCTAATAGAAACCCTTCCCTTTGGAAAGAGAGTGAGACCCCTCTGCTAGCTCTCGGAGATAGCTGTGCACGCCTCCAACAGCCAGCTACACATTGGGGATAAAACTTATTTTCTGCAAAGTACCTATGCAAAATAATCTCCCCATATATTTAAGGTTACTGTTTTAATTTTAAAATTTAAAGCATTTATTTTCTTATGGAAAAGAAATAAAAATGGAAGTAACTGAATGAATTCTCACTTAGTTCACTTGAAACAGCCATTTTATCACTTTCAGGAGGGCTTTTAAGTAAACCTGTCTTTTATTGGTCACACTATGTTAGTTTAAAAATTGATGCCCTTTCTGGCTTACTCTACAGGGCTCTGCTAGCATTTCATAAACTAATGCATGAACCCGGACTTGCTTGGTTAAATCTTAATAGTCATGATGCTTTCCGGAGATACCTACTGTTCTTTGGGTCCCACAGTTTTTCACTGTGCTCCTTACTCTCTTGGGGATTTTCAACAGAGTCATCCAGTGGGGTTTTTCCTCTGCCAGCAGCTGCCCAGGCACTAAGCTTTCCAGAAGCCTGAAAGTGAGTTTTTTTCCATTTACAGGAGCACCTTATTAGAGATGGTGAAAGTCTTCCTATGGCTTATGGAGCAGACCTCCTAAAGTATTGCATATTCATATATTCACATATTTAAATGAAATGGTAGAAAATATCACAGACATAAAAGCTATAATTTACTGAGTACTGCGCCGGGGGTTCAGATTCTGATGTTAGATTTCATAGATTCTAATTACACCTGCATTTGGAGTAAGTGGCTACATTTGTTGCCAGGCAAGGTGTAATGATAAGAGGCTCCCCTCTTTTAAAAGGCATTATTACATAATGTTCCCGGCCTGTGATGCTTCTGCAAGCATAAGCAGGTCTAATGTGGCTTCCCTCTCAGTCTGTCACTTTATTAAAACACAATAATTTGCAAGTGTTATTTGGCAGATCAGCTGGGCTGATTTCAAAGGCTAATATTTAACAGAAGGGAAAATAATCCATCCCAATCCTTTAAAAATATCTTTTCTGTATATTTGTAGGCAAATTGCCTAGTGTTTTATAGAGATCTTGAGCTGAGATTTAAGAATAATTTTAGTCATGTCTTGTCTACATAATCTAAATTATCAGTTCGACAGCAAAAGGAAACTAATACACAGCGCCATAATTTGTACTGCAGACCACATTATTTGAAGTAGTTAAGTTTTCTTGATTTCTTCTTGTATTTCTGCCTATGGCTGGTGGCATATGAATTAGCAATTTTCCTCCCCGAAATGCGACAGAAAACGATCTGCTTTACTTTGTCTGTAACATCCTTCTCAGAGCTCGCGACTCTTCTATTATTCAAATGATACGGCTTCTACTTGCACACAGCATCAGAATAAACCTGTAATTAAATACTAGCATGGTGTTCATTGATATGAAAAAAAAATGCTGCTGTTATAGCAGTTAAACAGTAGCAGCAAGATTCCTCAGGCACTGAGGAATTTAGTGGGTTACCACTGGGAATGACATGATTGGAAGCGAGGAATTGAAGCCAGTCCCTGGGTCTGGTCTTGACCCTGGCTCTAGGTAGCAGTGAGGGCAGCTGAGGCTCAGTCTCTGTAAGAACAGATGAGTTCAGGTGAGTGGTCTTCAGAAGCTTCCACCCTCAATGCCAGATCATAAACTGGAGGAGTTTCAAAGATGATTCATTCCTCAATTGGAGATTTTTATGCTTCTTCTTAGAAGACAGTGCCATTTGGACTGCATCTCATTTATTTATTGATCGGAATGGTGACTTAACTTGTGACTCTTTGAGGCCAGCTACTGAGAGAGATAGAGATCATTCCAGGGCAGTTAAAAACTGAAGTTAAGCATCTGTTCAAATTTAGGAAATTTAAAGAGAAAAACATGATCTTGCTCAACCCTTTTGTTATCTTCAACTTTTGATTTAGAGAAATTTCTTTTCTCTAAAATGCTGCATAGTATTTTCTTCAGGAGAAAAATCTGCGGGAGAGGAATTTGAAGAAAGTTGTGACTAACTAGCTTTTTTTTTTTTTAAATTGGGGCTGGAATACTGATTAAATTATAGGCATTCTTTCAACTCAAATCATCCTCCAGTACTATTGGGATTTAAATCTATAATTGCCATGTTTTGCAGTGAAGAGTGACCAGGCACTGACACTCAACTGGAAAGGTCTGATTCTGAGGAGAGGGACGAGACTTTGCAGTTTGCCCTTTATACAGCAATTTCCAAGAAAACACTGGTGTTACAAAAGAGGTATGTACATGTCTCCGGGAATCAGAGGCACTCACTCACCCATATAGAAGTTCAGGTCAGTTTGAATCAGTTTTCATGTTTTGTGTGAGAAAAAGAAAACTTCTTGCTGAAGGTTATGTATTGTGTACACTCAAAATGCTTTTGTTCCTTGCAAGGCTGCTTTTATATACTTTCAATAACATGGGTAGTACCAGGAAAGGCATTCTTGAATAGTTATAAATAGATGGCCACAGTTGTACTATTAACTAGCCCTAGGAGCTGGAATTCTACCAGAAAAGGACTCCTTGGAATATAACTCATTTTAGAGAGCTAGCCAACCACTTGGAGTTGAACCCTCCATCTTTCTGTCCAATTAGCATTTTCAGAGACTCTTTTAGGAGTCTGTTGTGAAATTAAGGAAGAGGAAAAGGGATGCCATCAACTATTCTAGAGAATATGACAAGAGGTCAGGGGCAGAAAGCTCTGTGAAGGGACACAGACCTACTGAAGGCCACCTACGCCTTTTCTATATTTGGTTCTCCCAGCTAGTTTGCGGAATATAATTTAGTTCAATTTGCTGAAAAAGTATTTTGATATAATAAAGCTTGGGGTTTAAAACCATTGTTTTGCAGTAATGAAGTATACAGCTGTGATCTAGGTTAAATAATTTCTGAATCAAAATCAGGAAACGGGGTTAGAAAGGTGTCTAAGTCACAAACTTTTTATAGCTTAGAGAGGTTCAGACGCTTAGTCAAATAAGTTATTACATGTAAAGAACTAGCAAAGCCATAGTTTTTCATAAAACAACTATTTATACTGGCAAGGGTCTGTGTGTTTGGAAAACACAAGAATAAAGCAGGTTTTTATGGTAAATTTTTCTAATAAAGTTTTTTTTTAATGCTTCCTACTATTAATATTCGATTACTGATCTATTTGAGTTTCGGGCAGTTTCATATATACTCACTCAACCAAACAATGATAGTTTATCATATAAGGAAGAAGACCTGCATTCTTTTCATCAGAAATCACATTAGTTTTGAGACCTCTTTAGGCAGAGAATGTCCTTGCTATGGGTTTTTGCCCTTGAAGAAAGGTGCATTGTCCCCCCCTTCATTCTGCTCTTGGTCACTGCTCATTTCTTATTCTTGGGGATACCTTGAATGGAGGCTATAGCAGCAGCCATGGGATAGACACATGACATCACAGATGCTATCTTTTCCTTGGCCCCATCTGTTGGAAACAGTAACCAACTTTTCTCTTAAGCTAGGAGGAGAGGAGCTGTAGAAAATCAAATTAGCAGCAGAGAAACGATCAGTCTTCATTTTCCTGTTTCCAACCAGCAGATTGTTAAATATACTTCTTCTCTAATCCTCATTAGAAAATCTTGAAGAATAGCAGGACAGAAAAAAAAGCATGAGGATTATTTTAAAAACACAAATACAAACAAAAGTCAGAACTGTTTTTCTCAGTCACACTGCCTGTAAACCTTTAGAGTTAATTTGAAATTGTCCATTAAATAATTTCATTTCTAGTTAAATGTGAATGGGTGATATGTATACAATGCCAGATGTATCTTTTTTTATTGAGAATTTGCTCAATGGACTTGAAGATATAATAAATTAAAAAGAATGGCAGTATATGAAATTATTTTTCATTCAGTGGTATCCCGAGGACTGAAATATACTGTTGCATGTATCTCAGAAGAAACTTATGTTAAATATATACTCTTGGCAACACTGTACAGCTTCAACTCACTATTGCTTAAAATGCTTCAGTTTTCAGGCCCAGGAACCCAAGATCACAGACCAGCACGGTAGGCAAAATGCATGTGAAGCGTGCCAGAGATAACTAAGAGGAAGGAACTGATAAAACAATCAGATGTCTAACAGTTACAGTGAGAGCTGTTGCCATAGACCCAACCAGTTAAGTGCCGAGCTGTGGAACCTGACTGCATTTTAAAATCTACAATTTCGGGAACATTTCATGATATTTGAAAGCAATTTTACGTTTTCAAGCACTTTAGGTTTTGGATCCCAATGATTCCCTTTCTGACATCCATTCTAAATATGCCTTTAGTTTCTGTCAGGCCCTACCCACCTATGCTTTACGTCACCTTTGTTTTATTTTCTTTCCTTGATGAAGCAAAGGCTGTTGGTTCCCTTGCAGGACCACCTCAAAGCCTTTGCACTTGCTGTGTCACTGCCTACAGCAATCTTCTCCTATCCATTCTTTTCTCGTTAGGGAAGATTTCCCTACAGATTTCACTACCCTGTGGAAGCCGTAGTGCCCCTTTCAGGATTCCACACAGTACGCATGCGCTTCAGGTCATTCAACATATCCTGTGTTCATGGCCCTGTTTTCTTCCATCTGTGCACTAAAACTGTAAATTCTGTGAACACAGGGATTTTTATCTCCTTTGCTCACAACTCTGTCTGGTGCCGAGGACGGTGGTTGGCATGCAAGTGTTCAAAAGTACTCACTGAATGAATAGCAGCAGAGTCTGTTGCAAAACAAAGTTCTAAATAGGAGTATCTTGGATTTAACATCATCTTAAGTCAGAGTCATTCTTGGTGTCATGGCTTTTCAGATATTCCTACTTCAGAGCCAGAGGAAAGAAACTTTGGGGTTATCCATTGTCATGGGTCAGGAAAGCTGTAAGCTGCAACCTCACTGAGACTTGGCAGTTAAATAAATGTGTGAAGAGTAGGAGTAGGATTAGTGGAGACTATGACAGGAAGTGTTCATAGAGTGGCTTTTGGGTTTGACTCAGAAATTTTAAACATACTCCAGTATGAGTAAAACTATTTTCCTGTATGAACATAAAGCCCCTCTTTGGCTAAGGCCAATAGGGTCAAGAAGACATTCTTGAAAGTTACAATTTTTTTTTTTAACCTCTTCTAAAATTGTGTACTAAGGCTTGGGTATGTGTCTGACTCCACATCAGGGCAAGAATACTCAACCGATCAAATCTAATTACATTTGCTTCCCAACTAAATTGTGTATCACCTTCCCCTCTTGTGAGAGAAATGGCCCCTCTTGGGTACTCAGCATCTGATTATTGCAAACCTAATTGATTTGCAACATTTCATTAATAAAATTAACTAAAACTAATTATATATATTGAATAAAAGTTTCCTGTGAAATGAATTTTTCTATTTAGCTTAAGGGTCTTAATTGTTAGACTGAATTACTGAAGATTCCAGAACTACTCTCTCTTGGGATGAATATATATATTAAAATCACTAGCTTTTTCTGCAGCCAATATGGATTGAAGGATGGTGACACCATAAAAACTAGAAAAGAAAAAAGTTGATTAAATATAGAAGTTGGAGATGTTGAAGCCTCCTAAGAAGATAAAAATCATAAAATAAGTTACACAGATCTCTTTATAGATAGTCTTCATGTTATATTTATTAATTTTCTCATATTATTTTAAGAAACTCTACAATGAATTAATATTTAAAATTTATTTGCATTTCTGGTTGTATTCATAGTGTAGACTTTCAGCTAACTGGTGTATATATTGTATGCTTTGTTTTTATTTCATATTGTATGTTTTAGGGGCCAGGGAGATGGCTCAGTAGAATAAGCGCTTGTGTGGCTAGTGCAGAGACCTGAGTTCATTCCCCGGTTCTGCCTAAAAAAAAAAAAAAAAAAAAAAAAAAAAGTAGTTCATATTGTATGTTTTATATAATTTATCTATTTAATTAAATTTTAATTCTGGGAGGTGTCCAGGGGCAGCCTCACCCCACTCCAGTGGCCCCATACCTAGCTGATGCATTGCGGGCCAGCACTTTCCACAGGACTGCTTCCAGTATTTCTTGTTTGTTCAGCCGTGCATAGATAAACACACTATATGTGAAACAAAGTTTAGTACTCATTAATGGTTGAGGGCTGAGCAGAATATATCTAGTTCAATAGAGTTGTGCAGCAATCTTAAGTATCATAAGAGGCTGTCTGTATTGACCCCAGTGACCACATTTGGATACGCTTTCACTTAGTCCAAGCAGATTTCTTGCTTCTCACTGTTAGGAAAGATCGCTGTGTCATTCTCACCCATTGTCCTGCTCTGTAAACCAGCTCCACTGAAGGGAGAAGGGTGTCCTAAAAAGCCTAAAAAGCCTGTCTTGTTTTTCCTCTAGATTGGAAGCAACCCCGAGAAGCCAAGGTGCACACTCGTGGTTGATGCCAGCAACTGTCCTCTGCTTGATTTTGGGTGCAGAGGCACTGGACTGGATGAGACAGGGGAGTGCATTGCTCCTAGCTTGATTTGGACCTTCACTACCATGATGCTGTTTATCCTAGGGCTCCCTGAGCGAGTCTAGTATTTGTTTAAATTTTGGAAAGTATCAAAGGTCTATTCAGATAACTGATTATCTTCTACTGGATCTGCATTGCATTCTTGTATTTCTAAGATATCCTAGGCCTTTGTGGAATCTAAAAAATTACTCCTAAATGCCTCTGACGTCCTCTTGAAAGGAGCAACTAATAAACTGAAGAGATAATGACAATATTTTTGGTGCTGGTTGAAAGTTTTTCCTTCCAGCAAAACAGCTTCTAAATTTAAAGTAATTCTCTGAGTTATTTTAATTGTCAAAAATTTCAATAGTAATCTAACTTGAGTAGTTAGGAAACGAGTTAGCTTGTTTTGTCAGCTATATGTTAAGCATATCTGGCCATATTATTTCAGCAAAAGGATATTATTTTAGCAAAAGGATGATGTTATTACAGGTAAACTGAATAAACACTAGGTATTTTAGAGTAAACCTGTTTAGCATGAAAACAAATTTTAGTTTTGTTTATTTAAAGCAATGATAAATGGCTGTTTTCCTTTTATTTCTAATTGGTGAGATTCTGGGACTGATCTTTAAAAGTTACAAACTGGGTCCAAACTTTTGCTACTTATGTTTTCATCTAAAATGGTATTATCAAATGTATAAGAGGAATATTGCCAACATATTTGTGTCCCTTTCTCACAATTATGTAACTTTTAAAAATCTTATTCTTCAATAACTCAAAGAGAAATCTGTTCGTAAGTTTTTTCCTTGCTTAAGCATCAGTCTAGGAAACAAACGGAACTGAATTGCTAGGCAAAAGTGATTGAAAAGCAGTCAAGACCAATGTTTTATTAATGGGATTGAGTTGCTGAAAAAATGATGACTAATTATTTTAAGAACATATTATAAGAGGGATGCTTATATTAATCAACATTGAAAAAAGTTACTTTTAGCATAGAAATATATAGCCTGTTTTATATACCTAAATAATATAAAATATATAAAATAAGTCAAATCAAAGTTGTAATATCATGAACATTTCTATAAAAAGGTATTTTAGTACTTATTTTGTTTGGCTCTCAGAATTTCTGAAAAACATAAATTGGCTTTAAGTCTGAGCTATCATTTTAGCAAAACTAAAACAACTAAAATGTTCCTGAAGGATCAGATGAGGGGCCAGTGGGATAGCTGGTCTAAAGTGCCTGCTTGGGACAACTTAGGCAAGCTTGATCAGAAAATCTGGGACACAACTGAGTTACATGATGTTACAGTACAGGTTCTCCTATGTCCTGAGTCCTCATTGACCTTGAAAGGCTAGGGCCAAATGTTGGCTGTCTTGCAGCCCTTCTTTTTCTCTAATTGTTGGTCTGCAAACTTAGGTTGTTAACCCTCCTGAAGAAAAGCTTATTATTGTTACCCTACAACATAGGCAGTGGAACTTAATCTCACTATATGCTTGGATATCAAACATCTTGACATAATATGGAACAGGTATTTTCCATCAAGTACTGATATGTTAAACTTTGAGTCTCTCTACAATATAAAGAAAAAATATTAAAAAGATAAAAAATATTAAAAAATAAGAATAAGCATTTACATATTTTTACACAGAAATTTAGAAATGCCATGACTCATCTGACAACGGATCTATGAACTGTGGTACAGGGTTTCAGGTTAAATCCTGAGGGGATTTGACTGACATCAGATACAAAGTTACATTTCTTGTTATATTGGTCTTGCTTTATCTTGGTCTTAACCACCCAGCAGAAAAGTATGAAAATGAAATGTAAAAAGTAAAACCGTACTAATATGCTGAGCTGTAAAAGGCTCAAGTCAACAACTTCAGACATTGCCAGGCTCACAGAAAACTCACTACTATGATGGACTGCTGGGCTATATTGGGATATTTTGCTGAATTCATGCACCTATAGTATTTAAATGACAATGGAATACCCTTCTCTGACAAAATTAACCAAAAAAGTGGGATAGAAATGAATGACCACTTTGTATCTGTTTACTCAAAATAATTAGGATAGATATACAGCTCCATTCTCTTAATTCAATGAATAGAGAGATTTGTTCTAATAGTGTTTGAGACAGGATATCATGTATGCCTCTTGTACAACGAATAATTACTGAGACAACAATATGAAATGTATTAATTATTGAAAATGTGCTAGTAATCTGTTGTGAAACTGTCTTGTTGCTATTTGTTTCTCAATAAAATTATTATTTTTTTTAAAAGGAAGAGTCCATAGAACACTTAGCCCAATGTGTGGGCTGTGTGTATGTGTTTTCTGAGAGTTGAGCCCAGGGCCTTCCACATGCTCTGAATGTGTTCTACCACTGAGCTTTAAACTCAGTTCTATTTACCCCATATGTTTCAACAGTTTAACAAATGGGAAAAAAGAGGCGACTGAGATACATAGTCCCAATAAGGTAATACTGAGAAAATTGGAAAATTTTAACAATATTTAAACATTTTCAAATAAATTGAAGAGTATAAGATCTTCTTAACTAAGCAGCAATGAAATGCTGTTGTATTATTGATAAATTTGTTTATAGTATTCTGTAAACACAAATTTTGATGAGGCCATAAATGTTCTAAATCTTCACAGTTCAATGAATACATGTGTCTACTGTCCACTTGAGTTGTGGCTACTAAAACTGAAGAGATAAATGTTGAATTCTATTTCACCAAAATAAATCTATATTTAAATTTAAATAGGCACATATGACAAGTGACTACTACACTGGATGATTCAGGCCTATAGATTTTAAATGATTAGTTTAAATTTTTTTAAATGTCCTAATCAAACCTTCCCCTTTGAAGTAGGTAGATTTCTAAATACTCTTTGGACCTATAAAACAAGCTTTGAAATTGTTTGCCCAGGGATAGTTAAAAATCAACAAGAGAGCAGAGTTCTGTATCTGTAAGTTGGTAAAAAATTTTAAAGGTATATTACAGAGTTCAAAAGACCATTTTACCAACACTGCTTATATTTACACATATCCCAGACTTTGGTATGGAATCTTATAGAGATTATTTTATAGGAAACCAAGAACAAAACTGTTAGTTGGTGATAGAAAAGGCGAAAGATTTATGTGATCTGAAGGGAAACCAGCGTAGAGTTGGTGATAGAATTGGTGTAGAATTAGTTCCTTAATGAACAAAACAATAGCTTACTAGGATGTGGTTGTTTTGCTTGTTCATTTGAAATTTAAAGGCTTGAAAACATTTAAAGCTTTACACATTAGAAGGTGCAGACACAGCACAAACACACTCAGCCACCTTATGTTTTTTTTTTTTTTTTTTTTGTCTTTTTGAGACAGGGTCTCACTATGCAGTTCAGGCTGGCCTTAAGCTCACTTTGTAGCTCAGGCTGGTCTCGAACTCACAACAATCCTCCTGCCTCAGCCTCCCGAGTGCTGGGATTACAGGCATGCGCCACCATGCCCGGCTGCCACCTTATGTTTGATGAAAGGGCTAAACATATTCACTGGAAGAAAGACAGCCTCTTTAATAGTGTTGGAAAAATTTGCTTCCCACATGCTGAACACCAAAACTAGATCCATGTTTATCAACAGACACTAAACTGAAGTCTAAATGAATCAAGGATCTAAATATTAAAACAGAAACACTAAATCTACTAAAAACAAAGAAGGTAAGACTCTTGAAGATATAGGGGTAAGCAGAGATTTCATGAACAAAACCAAGACTTCACGGGAAGTACTTCAAAAAAAATCAACAACTGGGATCTTATTAATTTTTTTTTTCACAGCAAAATAAATCACACACAGAGTGAAATGACAACCCATAGAGTGGGAAAACTTGGCAACCTGTCCCTCAAAAGACTTCTATCTAGAACATATAAAGAACTGAAAGAAATTAAACCCCCAAATTAAAAAACCTGATCCAAAAATGGGCATCTAAGATGAAGATGTATCTCTAAGATGAAGAAATACAAATTGAAAATAAATAGATGAAAAAAATATCCAATATCATCGGTCACTTGAGAAATACAAATTAAAAAAATATTATGATTCCATCACCTGAGAAAGAATGGCTATCACTGAGAGTCAACCAACATTAAATCTGTAGGGGCTGTGGGAAAAACAAACTCTTCTTCACTGTTGGTTGGAGTGCAGACTGGTGCGATCACTGAATAAATCAGTGTGAAGATTCCTCAAAAGGGCAGGATTAGAGGTCCCATTTGACCCAGATAGTCTCCTTTTGGATATTTTTCACATTGATATACATCACTCATGTTTATAGCACCACAATTTGTAACAGCTACAGCTTGTAAACAACCCAAATGTCTATTAACTGAGGAATGGGTTAAAAAGATGTGGTATTTTTATGCAATGGAGTACTACTACTCAGCCATAAAGAAGAATAAGCTCAAGACTTGTATAGATAAATGGATGCAACTTGAGATCATACTTCTAAGTGAAATAAATTAGACCCCCATGCATAAACATGATATTGTCTTCCTGGTAAAGTGAAAGGGTAAATAAGGCCCAAAATGTACAATAGATTTGTGAAATTGGAAGAATTTGTTCAAAAGGAAAAAGGAGCTAGGATAGGTGAAAGGGAAAGAATAGTAGGAAAAAGGGAAAAAAGGTAAATCAGTTATAGTACTCATAACTCTTAGATCTTTAAAAGGATAAGTTTATGCTAATATCAATTGGAGAAATTTCTATTCCCATACATTGTACCCTGAGCAACTACTTTAAAGATAACATGTGATGTATTAATTATTGTTATTTTTCTACTATTGTATTATGAAATCTTGTTTTATCTTTTTTCTATAAAATAAAAAAGAAAATGTTGAAGGTTTTAAAGCACGTTCTCTTCAATATTCTGTTATTGTTTGTTTTTTTTTTTTTTTTTTTGCGGAGCTGGGGATCAAACTCAGGCCCTTGTGCTTGCCAGCAAAGTGCTTATTCCACTGAGCTATCTCCCTGACCTCCTGTTACTGTATTTTTAAATTAAGTTTATTGTACATTTCAAATGTACACAATAATAATATTCATTGTGTAAAGAATTTGTACCCATATATATTATATTTTGATCCTCATTTTCCCAGTCCCTTCTCCTCCTTTCAATCCTTTTTTCTTTTCCTGTTTACAAAGCTTTGTTTCCATTTTATTGTTTTTAATCTTTCTTTCTTCCTTTCCTCCTTCCTTCACCCTTAGTTACTCTTTCTTTTTGAGGAATAAACATCATTCCATAGCAGTATATGTGCACCCATGTGTACAGCAGCACTGTGTGTAACAGCTAATTCTTAGAAACAACCCCAATGCCCATCAATTAAGGAATGCATAAAGACATGAATTTTTCAATACAATGGAATGCTACTCTGCCATAAAGAAGGATAAGTCTGAGACATTTCTAAGCAAATATATGCAGCTTGAGACCATACTCTCAAATGAAATATGTAAGACTCACATGTATAAACGTTGCAATGTCACTGTGGTGTGAGAAACTGAAACAGTAAGTAAGTGTTGTTATTCTTAAACAGAATATCATAGGTATTTTGTAAGATTTTCCACAAATGTGTGAATGTTAGGAAATGGAGGCTTTGAAAATAGAAGGGAGATGGGGTCTATGCTTCTCTTCCAGCATGGATGCCTTGGAACTAAATGTTGCTTCAGTCATTGTAGGGCAAAATGCTCTTGGTTAGCACTCTACAGATGCATGATACTTTATTGTGCTGTTCCTACAATTGAACTGTTGGTAAAAACAGGAAAGCACAGACTCCAAAGTCTATGCATATTTTAAAAATAAAAGAAGGGCCAGTGAGATGGCTCAGTGGACTAAGCACCTGCCTAGGCAAGCGCAGGGGCCAGAGTTTGATTACTGGGACCACATGCTATGGTATGCTGGGCATGCTGAGAGGGGGACAGAGTCTGGGTGTGGTGGGGCACGCCTGTAATCCCAGGGCTGGGGAGGCTGAAAACAGGAGGTCACTACAAGTCCGAGCTGCATAGTGAGACTCTGTCCAAAATACATAAATTTAAAAAATAAATAAATAAAAATAACACTGAACACACACACACGCACACACACGGATGTCAACCCAAACCAAACCCTAAAGAAATCCGATGGTGAAACACTGTCAAAAATTCCTAATTTTACCTTTAAGATTAAAGCAGTTCTAAATAGTTTCCTAACACCACTAATGTGGAGGGCCTTGCTGAAGGTGTCTCCTACTCGCCAGCCTAATAAAGAATGAAGTAAAACTTTTGTCTTTTTCCTCACCCAGCACCTACCCAACGTCTACCATGCTAAATGAGAGTTGCAGTATCTTCACCATGGTATAAGCTACCTTTTCCATTTCCCCTGGGAAGCTGAGGCTTGGGGTTTATCCTCTGAGCTGCATCTTTTTTTCCCCGTCTAGTGGGTAAATCAAGGATTTCTTTTATTGAAAAGTATCAGGTAGGCTGATGAGACAGGGGCGGTCAGACAAAGAAGTGACAGCCGATCCCACTGTGCTGCATCAGGCTCTGAAAACTTAGTGTCCCACCGTGTGGTCGGTCCTCTGTCACTAATGCCTATCACAGGGCCAGAGAGCCTCTATCTCCAACTTCACGTGCTCTCACTGGAGCAAGGGAGATATCTGTAGGGATGAAGCCCTGGGATATATCAGTGTTTTAGGTTTACAGTCTTGAGAACTGTGGAAGTACTGGGAATCACAAAACACAGATACCCCCAGCCGAAGATGGCAGAGAAGAGAGCACAGTTATTTCCTGCTAGTCTTACCAGCAAAAGGCGTATTACTCTAGCAATCTCCTATGGCCACAAAGGGTCTCTTCCAAGAGGTTGTAGATATCTCTAATAGTTTGTGTCCACTACACAATATAGTATGGCAGTTCTTACATTGTTTACTTTTAACAGCATAAATATGTACATTTTAAATCCACGTATTAGGGGGAATAGGGTGAGAATGGAATCCCTCCTTTCCCTTCCCCCCGTATCTCTTTCATAGAACGGACATCTGTGGCTTATCATTCTACCTCCACTGGGGTTTATTTCGGGAAAACCACTGACAGATGAGTGCTGAAGATGTAAGGCACTTACCGGTGGTCACTCTCTGAGATGGCTTCACTAATGGCTTCAGTAACTCATTGAAATAAAAACCCAGCCATTGAAGAGCAATCTATCACATATCAACTCTGAAAAGAAAAAGACAAATTAGAGTGGTTCACAAATAAGGTCAGATATTTTAACTCACATAGGGGGCGCGAACATTGCATAGTCAGAGTGTTTTGGAAGGGAATGAAGCCATCTGTTCCCCACTGAGCCTATTTCCCTTCTCTAGAACGAAGGTGGACTATGCGGGCACCATGGGATCGTAGCCCTTTCTTGCTTGTGGTCCCTCCAGTACTTCTTGACACATGCTACAGAAAGAGAAAGATAATTTTTTTGGGGGTAAAATAGTGTAGTGTTATTCTATGATGCTTTCTGTAGCAATGTTTACTAAGTACAATAAATAATAATGGGTTCTACTTAAATAATCTTTTTAGAAGAAGGTTTATATAAGTGTTATTGGATCATAACTTGAATATATCATTGTAAAGAGCTTTTATTTTTCTTTTTTCATGGAAATAATATTTGTATATAATATAAATTTTTAGTTACAGAGGAATATAAAATAAAAGAAAGCATTACTTCCTTGTCATATATCTGAATTCACTAACTTCACTTACAAGTGAATAGTTTCTAGTCTATCCCTTTAAAACTCGAAAAAAGTGTATAGACGTACATATTAATACTCATTCATTTTATGTTACATTATTTAGTTTTTTCAATATTTAATGTATTTTACTTAATGCTGTGGCAACTTCCTGTATCAGTGCATATAAATCTATCTTATTGAGTTGATAACCATACAATACTCCATTCAGCACTGATTTACTTAACCAGTACATTATCAATGGTTTAATTTTTTTTTTTTTTGCCAAGTTCCCTTTTGTCTTAAAGGGAACAAAAATAAAAATATTTCAGTTACACATTTATAAAAAAAACAGGGTAAATTCCAGATAGAATTATTGAAACAAATTATTTGTATGTGCTAAATTTGTGATAGATATTTACAAAATGCCTTCTATAAAGGACACTGAAAACCTGACACTAAAATCTGGATTTCATCAAATCATCCTTTCTTAATTTGATGTTTGCAGTTCTTTAATTGTGAAGGTGATTGACTTTTTTGTTGTTGTTGTTCAAGGTATGTAGCTCGGACTCGTAGTGATCCTCCTGATTTTTGCCTCTCTAGTGCTAGGATTATATAGGTGTGTGCCACCAGGCCCGGACTTCATCGCTGGCTTAGAGCACCCGGGAGTAGGACTGGAAGACAGGGGTCAAACCCTGGCTCCTGCGCTTGCCTAAGCAAGCGCTTAGTCAGCTGAGCTATCCCACCAGCCCTTGACTTCTTTTTTTCTTCTTTTCAATCTTCTGTTGGTTGCACAGATCTTTGCTCATTTTCAACTAGATTATTCATAGTTTCTCAAGTTAAAAGCTAAGGTTATGTTATAGAAACTGCCATTTTACATGTAATGTGTGGCAACAGTCTTTCTTGTCTTTTATTCATTTTTGGAGTTTGGTTATAGTATCTTTTGTTATTGATTGATTTATTTTTATGTAGCCAAGGTCATCAATATTTTTCAGTATTTGGAAGCTTTTTTAAAGTTGGAGATTGTATATAGGTTACTGTAAAAAATACATACATCAACTCTAGTAGTACTATAATTTAGAAGAATTTTGTATTACAAAATATACTAGTCAAAGATTTTTTTTTTTGTAAGATGATTTCTCCTATAAAGTACCAAGATGGTATGAAAGTTATTTACTTTTTTATAAAGTTCTAATAGACTTTCAGGAAAAATTATTGAGAGGATAAGATGTATAGTATAATTCATCCAGAGAGTTAATACGATTGTCTAAGTCTTGACATCCAGACTGAATTATGAGAAAAGTAATAGAAATTCCAAGACAAATAGAAAGTGAGAAATAAAACTGTAATAGAGATTTGTTACAAGAAATTTGGAAAGTAGACACAAAATAAATAAAGAAAAAATTAAACCTAAGTTAATAACCTTCAAAAGCTTTCAAGAGCATCTTGTCATAAAATGTTATACTATGCTAAATATGTTATATATTTATATAAAATAGATAATGAATATATAACTCTTCATGTCTGCTTATTCTTACTGATACTCTCCTCAGTAGATCAGAGGCCAGGACATAGTCAAGAAGTCAGTATGTAGGAATCACAACAAATTCTTTTCCATTCTTGACTTATGTGAAGGTCAAAGGCTGGAAGAAGTCATATAGTTCAATGTATTTTATGGGAAGTGATATCATTTGAGTGGAAAGAAGTTAGGTTATTAAATTAGAATTAATGGAGCATTCCTTTTTTTTTTCTAGGGGCATGCTATGCAGATTTAGAAGCACACAAAAATGTATTTGAATTTGATAACAAGGAATCTCTGGGTCAAAAAGTAAATAAAACTATAATTATAAAATTATAAATGCATGAATTTTAGTAGAGGAGATTCTGGAGCTGGGAATATAGTTCAGCAGCACAGCTCCTGCAGGCAAGCCTGAAGTCATGAGTTTGAGTCCTAGTACAAAAAGAAAATCTGTAAGATTTTTAAATCTGTTTAGAAAAGAAATTGTGGGACGGGGAGATGGCTCAGTGGAATAAGTGCTTCCCTGGCAAGTGCAAGCACCTGGTTCCACCAAAAAGAAAAAATGAAAAACAAAACAAAACAAAACAAAACAAAAAAAACAACCCCACCAAAAGAAACAAAGAAAGAAAAAGAAATCCTGATATAAGTTGTATTCTGCCAGTTACAAGGCCACAGGTCTTCAGGCTTAGTGGAACTCTAAAGCCATGGAGGATGATCATTGGCATTTTATCACTTTCCAGCACTAAGAGACTCTGCCTGCTGGGCGTAAGACGTCTGCTAGGTATTACTTTATTTCCCTTCCCCACCCTCTGCTGCATGGTATGACAGAAACCATGGGTTGACCTTACCCTAATCTGTAGCTTACAAGTTGAACATTGTACTGTCGGTGCTGCCTGGATATCTTGCCTTCTACAGCCAAGTGGTTGGTGAAGTGTTGTCTCCCATGTTCGTGCCTTCACTATGTCACAGTGCTCTGTTCTGCCGCACACCTTTCCCCTCAAATGTGGTCCCTGGGAACCTAGATTCTGCTCGGCCTTTCCACCAACACAAACTAGCTAGTGTCAAAATAAGAGACCTCTGGTCAGACTCATCTGACAGCTGTCAGAGACACCATGCGCACTGGGAAAAATCTTTCAGGGCCTAAATCATCTGGGGAGTCACTGGCCTAAAATACACTTATGTGACCACTTTTCTGGAGACTGACTACTTAGTATCTGTATCTGACTGCAGTTTAAAGATCATGCTTGTGATATATAAACATTTACGTTAAAATCTTCAAAAGTAGCATGTATTTTGACTTAGAATGCTGAAAAAAAATTGAGTGATTTATTTAAGAGATGACTTTATAACATTAGAATACTAAAATGTAAACAGTCAAGTTTAGGCAAAGAGTGAAAATAGAGATAAAAAAATTAACTCTAAAGGTTTTTTTTTAATTTTCCTTTTTTTTTTTTTTTGGAACTAGGGATTGAACTCAGACCATTACGCTTGCCAGGGAAGCGCTTATTCCACTGAGCCATCTCCCCAGCCCCCTGAAGGTATGTAATCTGTTCTTTTTTCTTTTTTTGGAGACTGCTTTATTATATTACATAAACTATTTTCAAACTCCTAGACTCAAACAAATCTATTCTTTCAAACTCGAGTAATTGAAACTATGGGATCACAACATTATGCCATCTACAATTATTTTCACAAAACTTGGTTGATGTACAGTTGATACACAAAACTCTACACACATAGGAAGTGCCTTCGTTTGGATGAGTTTGGATGCGTTGTCATCCCATTAATATTGCTTGCCAACTAAAACAAGAATTTCTAGAATTCTTCATTGTTATACTCAATGGCAAAGGCATGACTAAAATGGAATAGATCATATGCTGTTTTCCATGAGATAAAGAGGTCTTGATTTCAAATGACAACTTAAAATAAATTCTCAAATAATTGGTTTGTATTAAAAAGATAGGCAACCGAGTATAGAGTAAGTATAGCTGCGATTAACAGCTAAGAGCATGGGCTTTGGGATTAGAGTTTCTGGATTTAAATCTTGACATGATCAGTGGGCATATTTGGGTGAGATATTTCTCTCACTACTCAGAATTCAACCTATGAAATGAGGGTAAAGCAATGGCTATCTCATTGAGTTGTTGTGAAGATTAAAGCCATTTAAAGGCCAAACATTGTATTTGTCAGAGGATGAACGTTCAGTAAGCATTATTGGCTTTGTTAAGAGCTGAAGAAAATGGCCTCTGGGTAAGCATTTTATGCAAGCCATTAAGTATACTGTATGCTGTACTTCTGTAGTTTTAGCCCATGTTGGAATCAACCAGGATCTTTGTTAAAGTGTAGATTCTTGTTCAATGGACACGGACTTGCTATGGAATTTTGTGTATCAAATAACCCCTGAGGTCACGTGCAGAATGCTGGTGTGCAGACTGTGACACCTGAGGTAACTGGGGACGCTTTCTGCTGATTTGTAGTGTGAGGTTTCTCAGAAGAGGAAATGGAGAAAGAGATAAAAATTAAGGTGGCATATCACATATAATATGACATACATATGATATAATGTATATGTCATAGACAATTAACATTATATATATATATATTCATTTTATAATACACCTTTGCTGTACATAATAATTAAAATTATTGTGGGGAGTTGCTACACATCCCAAATATTCCCGCATTACTTGCCGCTCAGCACGGTATCACTGATTTAATATTTCAATTTTAAATTCTTTTCTTTTTCCCTTCCTTTCCTTTCCTTTTCTTCTTTTTTGCTTTCTGCTTGCCATTGCTTCTTGAGATTGACAAATGGTAGTAATGGATAATTCCCCAATTCGTAAGACTGAAGCATCAACTTTAAGTCGTTTTAGTATAAGTAGTAGGACTCAGACAAAACTAGAAAACTAGTTTCTAAATTCTTCTTGTACGACATAGAGATCTGAGAATGTATTTATCATTTTTAGTAGCTCTAGCTGAAAGCAACAAGTGAACATGGATATAACTTCCCGTAAAGTGTGCGGGGGTGGAACACGAGGCTGCCCTCGGTGTGAGCCGTGCTGTCAAGGGACGTGGTCCTTGTCAGAACACAGAGGCAGTTAGTAGGAAGGGGCTCACACCAAGCAGGGTGCATGCACAGATGTGCTGCCAGGACTGAAGGGAGGACTGGAATGTGTGTTTAGCTTGATCAACTGCTCTCCAGGGCAAAGACCAGTCTTGTAGTTTCATGTGTTCTCAGGACGTAATGCCACTCAGATCTGTGGTGTTCTGTGTGCTGGAATCTGCTACTGCTATTGGTACATTTCAGGGATGTATTTCTTCATTTTTCAAAGTAGATAAGAGAAGCTTTGATCAATATAAAATGAGATAATATCTAAAGAAATAGAAAATAAATTAGCAGTCATAAATTCTCTTTAGAAGCGCACAGCTGTATGTGCGTTTTCCAATATTCTTACTGTGTAGTTAACCACAGTGCTTAAATTCACTGATCTATGTATAATTTAACACCATTTTGTAAAGAACAAGACATCCCATATGTGTATAAAATGAGTAATAAATCATGTAACATTTGACCCAAACTAAAAGATTATTCTATAATTTTAAATTTTCAGCATATCTGGAACTGCATGTGGAATAGAAAATCATATTAGAATTATGAAAAAATAAAGTATTGCTATTGTTTACCAATTTCTAAACTTTTAGATGTTAGAAATATATGAATGAGATTGGCAATACAATAGAATTACCCTTGGAGCCAAGCATGATGATACACATCTATAATCCCAGCACTTAAAGGGTTGAGGCAGGAGGATTACTGGCAATTGAAGGCCAACTTGGGCTACGTAGTGAGTTCAAGGCCAGCCTGAATAATACACTAAGACATTGTAATAAACACACAAAAAAACAAACAAGCAAACAATAATCTTGGATATTAGAAAATGAACAATAATTAACAGATTGCAGATATTAATTTCTATTGATGACACTGAGATGCTAAAACATTTGAAGAACCAAAGCAAACAAAAGTAAAATCTTCAAACTTGATCTATGAGAATAATATAATATGAAGTAGTCACACAGAATTTATACTACATTGTGAGATTTTTGTTAGAAGAATATTTTGAGATATTCCATCGTTTTAGTTTTCATAAGTAAAGGGATATTTTTCTTCTTGTAAACATCTTCTGTGAAGAGAAGAAAATCAATATCAACTAACCTTTTATGTTAGTAAAAACCAAGAGAGTAGCAATATTCATAATGCCTGACTACCTAAAACATACAATTTGTTTTATTTTCAATTGTCAAATTTGACATTAATATAACCACTAACAAATGAAACATCTAGCAAACATTTAGCTTTTTAGTTTTTTTGAAATATTGCATTTTAGAATGCTAGCAGTCATTACAAAATTAGTTGAATATTACTTTAAATCTCTATATGTACTCTTTGATGTAAGATGGCTTTATATAATAACCTATTTAAAAGTTGATTTTTAGAAGCTAAAATTCGTATCATGAATAATATAGAGATTGGAGTTAATTTAGGATAAAAATTAAACTATATTTATCAGATTTTTTTTTCAAATGAATCTAGGGCAGATCTACAGGGTGTACAGGGTTTCACTACATATATCGGACTCATAGTGTCTCCTGTTTTCAGTCTCCCGAAGTGCTAGACTTATGGGCCAATTTCAATCACCTTTTCAGCATGTCCCCGAGGTTGGGGTCCCCACGGCAGGCCAGGGATTGAATCTCAGCTGCTACCCTCTGCCAAAGCAGACATTTTAGTTTACTGAGCTATCTGGCTGGCTCCTATCAGATTTTGTGTATATATATATATATATATATATATATATATATATATATATTCCTTTTTTTGTGGTACTGGGGATTGAACTCAGGACTTTACACTTGCCAGTCAGGTGCTTATTCTACTGAGCAATCTTCCCGACCCTGTATTTTGCTTTAATATGCACCTATGTGAAATGAAACACAAATCATGTAATCCAGTCACTTCACGTAATTTTGAAGAAGACCTTTAGAACTACTCTGTAGAAAAAATTACAGAAAAATTCAAATAATGATGCATATAAAAGTTGACTAGTTCAGCTGACTAAATAATGTTATGCTATGAACAGGTACAAATTCAATATGATGAATGTGATCATTATGTATATCTAAATATCTAAACTATCAATATATTTAATGATAAAAATTCCATTTACTATAGTGTTAAAAATAATAAAATGGCAATAAATTTAACAAAGTACGCAACTTATAGTATAAAATCTATAAAGCATAGTTGAAAAAAATGAAAGAAAAAAATTCATATAAACAGAATGGAAAGGGGGGAAATATTTGTGAATCAGATATCTGAAGTTATCCCCAGAAAATATAAAGAGGTCGTTACAATTCAAAAAGGAAAGGATAAATCACCCAGTTTAAAAATGGTCAGAGGATCTGAATAGACATATTTATGAATGAAATATGAATGAGCAACAGGCCCATGAAAGGATGCTAGTCCTGAGCAGATTAAATGTCAAAAACACAGTAAGATACCACTGACTTCACCACCGGCAACAAAAAGTAAGACAACACTAGATCTTGAAAAGATGTGAAGAAACTGGAACTTTCATACATTGAGGTTAAGAATGTAAAATGATGTGTCCACTTTGGAAGGCAATTTTAGAGTTCTTCAAATGATTAAATATAGCTCTGCCACAGAGATTTAATCTGCATATTTGTGTAAACTGTTTGTACCAAGCATGGAAGATAGCAATATAAATGTGTTGCCTAAATAAACACCGATAACTCATGGTTATTAGAGTAGAAAAAAAATGTTCCTAACTTGAGCGTGGATATTTCCTCTTCTGTTGTTTTGGGTCCAGATATATTTATCGCCATAATGTGCCTTCAACACAGCATTTTAATCTTTACAACACTTAGCTTTAAGCTCTAAACAAAATCTCTGATTTACTGGCCTGCTGGAGACACTGTGCTGTCCACTAATGACTGATCTGGCAGAGTCCTAGGCTAATTCACAAGCATGAGGCTGAAGGGCAAATGTTAACAGTGGGCAGCCAAAACGTGTGGATGGGCCAGGTCTCTTATCTTTGTCTCTATAACAGATTTAAAAGCAAAATACAGCTCTCCATTTCTGCTTGAAAAGGACACTTTGACATTAAGGAGAAGACATACATCATACATTTAAACTGTGAGTTTCAAATTTCTTCTCAGCTCTGTATTTTACCTGAGCTTTGGGTAATTAGGAGATTAAATTTTCTTATTTTCCTAATTTTAGCACAGGGCAAAATTAGTCATTGCTTTTAATCCATCAGAACAAAACAACAGTGTGAAATACAACAGCAAAACACAAAATTATATATATTATATTATATACATTAGATACAATTCTGACACCAAACTAGAAAGAAGACAAAAGTGAGACACCAGGATCAACTCAGGATCTGTCTTCTGAATATTGACCCACAGAAAAGTGGAGTGAGGAAAGGCATTAGCTCTGGGTACTGTGGGACAGGAAATCCCGTCTCAGTGATGGCAATGGAGAGACATTTTGTATGTGTCAGGGGTGTCAAGTCTCCCATTGACATCAGAGGAGCTGATGGAGGAAAACCTGTATTCTTCATGTTGGATAATTGGTGCCGTGGATTCAATTTAAGCTTAAAGAAGAACACAACCAGAATTCAAACCCTCATAATGGGAACAAAGAGCAAGGACATCAGAAAAAAAAGGACAGGAGTAGTCATAGTAGATAAGACTTGAAACAAACAATCACAAAACGTTAGCAAATGTTGAAACCTAGTAACTTGAGTCCACTTCCTGAATCATATGCCGCATTATACACTGTACATTTAAAGGAACTGCTCACCACGATTTGGGGAATGGGACATTGGACACTATCCCTGGAAACTTAAAAGTTCACTAGCGCAGACAATTTAGTGTAGGCGCTATACAATTTTGAAGATTTTGAAACTTTGGAATAATGCAGCAATTATTTTAGAGCTTTATTATTTAAGAAATAACCAAGAAACAAACGGAATCAAGGATTTTTTTTTTAAATCACTACAGGAAAGATTAGGGATGGAGATACTCAAAGTTATTTTTAAAAAGCCCACTAACATTACACAGCTGGCTAAGTGGGTGTCTCCTTCCCATATCCTTATTTTTCCTGACGCTGCACTGCTTCTAGGAATGATGCTGGAGAGGACAAACAGGCTCCCGTGGTATCACTTAGGCCACCACAGCCTGAGAAGACATGATCTTCATGGAGCTTTTATAGACAGGAAAAAGGCAAGCACAGTGGAGTTTGTTAACTCAGAGCCTCAGGTGTGCTAGGGTGTCGCACTTCCACTGGGTCACATTCCGAAGCCCTACAAATTGCTTTTCTAGGGAAGATTGTAAAGTCCTAGGTCCCTTGGTGATGAACGCCAAGAGAATCACGTTGGGTAAAAAACATCTACAAGAGGAGACACAAGTTGCCCAATAGCTAGAAAACAGAAGAATAGGGTGTGGGATTTAGCCTCTCCCTTCGCTGTTACTTTCTCTTCCTGGAATAACACAGGAAATTAATGGGCCAAGTTCCAAATGGGACCACAGGGGAAAGTGAACACCAAGATTTTCTTTAAAAAGCCTTGTAAAGGTTGGTAGTGGGCTTTTGATACTCCGTGAACCATTAGCAAACAATGGTAAAGAAGCAGCTCTACTCCGGGCAATAATCAGGCTGCAAGACAATCAGAAGGGCGATCCTGGGGTCTACTGCCCCAGCTCCTCTGAGGCGTTAGCAGGCTGGTGGGGAATCGCTGGGGGCGCATCTGGAGACCCGAACAGGACGTGCCAGACACAAAGGTGGTGGGTAACGGACCTTTGCTTAAAATCCTGCCTCAGCTACACACGTGATTGGGGTGTAGAGAAGGCCCCCACCATGATTCTGAAGAACCTAGGAACGTCTCAGGATAGATGGGAGCGTTTGTCCCCGGGTGAGGTCTTAGCAAGGACTCACGGGCAGAGTTTGCAGGGAGAGGGGGGAGAGGATGGGAGACGGGCTATCTCCTGGGCGCAAAGGGCGAGGTTAAGGATACCCTAAACTTCACCCCAAAACAGGACAATTTTGACCTAGACTGTCCGCGAGGGTCACACAGGCTCACACTCGCCTCACAGTTAAAGGACAAGAGTTATCCAAAAACCCCAGGAAAGTTGGCTGGGTTGTCTCCCATTTCTGCAGATTTCTAGATTGTACTCTCAAGAGTTTGGTGAAAACGTAATGAAATAACTGTGGAGCACGAAGTTAATAAATCCACACCGTCCGCCTCCCACCCAGAAGATCCTTATCCCAGGTGGGGGAATTTTGCCAGCTTCAGAGTGGGTTCTAACAGAAACGTCGCCCCTCCTGGGTGCCCGGAGCCTCCCAGAACGGCACATGAAAGGTACCAGCACATGAAACTTGCCACTCCAGCCCCCGGGGTTTCCCCGGGACAGAGAGCCCGCAGCAACTCACCCGCGCCCAGGGTGCTGCGCCCACGCCAGCCACGGGCTGCTGTGCCGCCCCGAGTCCCGGCCGTGCGCCCCAGCTCTTGGGCCGCTCCCCATGGGTGGCCGGGAGCCGGCAGAGCTGCAGCTGTGTCCTCCCGGGTGCTGGGCCGCTCGCTGCTGCCCGAGGCGCTTGCTGCCAGGCGCTGGAATCGGTGCCGCGGAGGCAGCGCCGCATTTATAGCAAGGGGCGTTGCAGCTGCACGAGTTCCAGCGCCGAGGCTCTGTTTTCGCACTCCCCCGCCCCGCCCCGCCCCCCCGGGGGACCCTTCGGGCCCTGCCCCCACTCCCGGCGGAGGACGCCACAGCCCTCCCGCAATCACTTCCCAGGAATCTCTCGCTTACCTTCCGCTGTCTCGCAGGTGGTCTTGAAGGGTCAAGGGGAAGGGGAGAGCTTAAGGGTAAAGGAACATTGCTTTCCTCGGAGACATCTTTTTCTCCACTTAGGTCACTGCTGCTATTTTAACTTGGGAAACTTACCTGCGAATTAAGAAAACTTCTTTGTCTTTCCTCTGAGTACCAAAAATAAGAGTGAACGTTTGTTTCCACCTGTTGGACACTCTTGGATAATTATATTTTTAAAAGTGTAAACATAGACGAAGTCTTAAAATAAAACATCACCAAATGTTATCATTTGGACCAATTAATATCAATTCTTCACAAAAATTTCCAAAAAACAGAAAAAGAGCAAGAAGGATTTCCTATCACATACTTTTGAGGCTAACACTACAGATATCATAACCAGGTAAAGACATCAAACGAAAACTACAAACCAGTTTTTAATATATCTAAAGGTAAAAATCCTCAAATAATTGAAAGTAGTTTGAATGTGCAACATATAAAAAGGATTACATACCATAATCAAGTGAGATTTATCTTAGAAAAACAAGAGTAACTTACCAAAAATTAATCAATGGAATCAAGGACAAAAACCGTATGGTTATCCCAATAAATTAAAAAGAAAACATTTGAAATCATCCAATATTCTTTTTTCTTTTTTTTGGCAGAACCAGGGATTGAACTCAGGCCCTTGTGCTTGCCAGGGAAGCACTTAATTTTACTGAGCCATCTCCCCGGCCCTGAAATGATCCAATATTCTTTTTTTTTTTTTTTTTTTTTTTTTTTTGTCTTTTTTGAGACAGGGTCTCACTGTGCAGTTCAGGCTGGCCTTAAGCTCACTTTGTAGCTCAGGCTGGTCTCGAACTCACAACAATCCTCCTGCCTCAGCCTCCCTAGTGCTGGGATTACAGGCATGCGCCACCATGCCCGGCTCCACCAATATTCTTTTCTGATAAAAATCATACAACAACAGGAATAAGAAAGCTTCCAGTGTCAAGTCTACAATCACACAAAGTGATTTCTGGTCTTCCACTTCTATTCACCTTTGTACTAGAGGTTTTGGCCAATCCAAGTATGCAAAAAACAAACAAACAAACACAAACAAACAAAACACCAAATAGCATTCATGTTAAAGAGGAAGTAAAACTTTCTATTTTTAGATAACACAGTTTTATATTTCAGAAACCCTAAATAATTAAAACATGAAAAGTGCTAGGGCTAATAGACGAACTGAACAAATTTCAGAATACAAGAAAAAAAAATCAGATTTATGTCTATACACTGTCAACGAAGAATCAAAAATGGAAAAAAGAAAACAACTGCATTTGCCATAGTACAAGAAACTAAAAATATTTAGGAATAAATTTAACAAATGGTTAGTAGGTGTAGCTCAGTGGTAGGGCATGTGCTTAGCATATGTGAGAACGTGGTTTCAAAATTCAGCCTGAAAAAAGTAGCATAAAATTTGTGCCTCCAAACCCAAGAAACGCTGATGAAATAAAGTAAATTAGACCTAAATAAACATGATGCTCTATGTTTATTAACTGGAAGATTTAATGTTATGACGATGACGTTGACTAATGAAACAGAATCTATATCAAAATCTCAGCAAGTTTTTTTCCGGAGATTAAGTTGGCCTAAATCATACAACGTTGCAAGCAATCCAGAACTGCCAAAACCATTCTGAAAATGAGCAAACACACTTCCCAAACACACTTCCCAATTTCAAAGTTTACTACAAAGCTACAACAACCAGGAAAGTATTATACTGGCATAGGGAGAGATGTATAAGTCATTGGAGTTGAATTTCTATAAAATAAACATAATTCAATGGAGACATGAAAAAGTAGTAAGGAAACAACTGGTTAGTTATGCATAAAAAATTAAGTTGGGTCTCTTACAACATACTCAGAATGTAAACTCAAAATGGAACATAACCCCAAATATAAGAACAAAAATGACATACTCTAAGAGGAAGCATAGAAAGAAATCTTTTTAACGTTGAGTGGTGCAAAACTCTTTTGTTATGATGCTAAAAGCATGAGCAACACAAGGAAAATAGTTAGGTTAGAATCCATCAATAGTAGAGCTTCTGTGTGTCAGTGGATATGAAGAAACTGAAAACCCACAAAATATGAGAAGGTATTTGCAAGAACTTTTAAAAACGGACAAGGATCTGAATAGACATGTCTCCAAAGAATATACACAAGTGGTCAATAAGTAAATGAAAAGACGCAATATCATTACCTATCAGGAAAATGAAAATCCACATTAATATGATACCTACTAGAATAGCTACAAGAGGAAAGTCAGATGATAACAAGCATTATCAGATGTGGGAGAAATTGGGGCCCCCATTCATTATTGGTTGGAATATAAAACAGTATAGCCATTTTGGAAAATATTTGGTACTTCTTTAAAATGTTAGACACAGAGCTGCCATCCAACTCAGCAAATGTAAACTGATTATTATTTAACTCTACTCTTAGGTATAGAACTATGAGAAATGAAAACATAATCCTACACAAACACATAGACATGAAAATTCATAGCACCATTATACATATAATAGCCCAAGGAAATAATAGGTCTGATATCCACTAACTGATTACTAGCTGGATGAAATGTGATGTGTTTCTTACCATAAAATGCCATGAGACAATGAAAGGTAATGCAGTACATCATACAGCATGGATGAACCTCAGAAGCATTGTGCTAAGTCAAAGAACCTGGTCACTAGGAATCATATGTTGAATGATTCCACTTAAGTGAAGCCTTCAGGAAAGGCCTGATGTTGAGAAATTTGGTGTCAGGGAGAGAATGGAGAGACAAGAAGGTATGTTAATGACTACTAATGATTCAGGGTTTCTTACACTTTAAATAGGCAAATTGCATGGTATGTTCTAAGTAAAATATGACATTTTTGTAGACAAGTGCATGCATAGATGTCTTTCATTTCCTTCTTCCACATTTCTGAAGAGTTCAAAGAGGCTGTGCTCCTGCCTTTTATGCTTTCATCCTCAATGACTAATATCTGTTCTTGGCTGACAGTGTTGCAGTCAGAAATGTAATATAAATTATTATTAATGAAATCATTTAAAAAAACACAGGTTAGCAGTATATTACATTGAAAGGACTTACTTTTTAAATTTGTTTCATAAAATTAACAATGCCACATTAACTAAATGTATTCAAGAATGTGGTAAGCACAGGTTTCTTCAGAAAGACTTTATCATAATGCAACACTGAAGATCTAGTTCTTGGGTCTCAGAGTTGCTAACCCAGAATGGAAACTTCTTCTTTCATAGGAAATGGTGCCTCTGGGATGAGGTTCTGCCTTAATACCTAGTAAGAATCCCAAATGTAAAAAAATAATTCCAAGGCTGACTTTGAGTCCTTAGGAGAAATACATCTTCAAGGAAAAATTATTTGAAATGGATTTTAAAATATAGGTAAGCCAATATTTGTAAAATTGGAGCCAGCATTTGTAAAGGTACCATGGTAAGACAGTGTCATTTTTATGGGACAATCAAGTCACTGAAATTTTTTTTTTTTTTTTGTCTTTTTTGAGACAGAGTCTCACTGTGCAGTTCAGGCTGGCCTTAAGCTCACTTTGTAGCTCAGGCTGGTCTCGAACTCACAACAATCCTCCTGCCTCAGCCTCCCTAGAAGTCACTGAAATTTTATAGAGATGTAAAAGCCCTTAATTATTAGGCAATTATTATATACATTAGAATCTATTATACTATTCATATTTATTAAATATGTATATGACAGAGGTATAGAGAAGAAAGAGACAGAAAAGAGAGAGACAGAGAAGAGAAGGAAGAGAGGAGGGGAATGGAAAGGGAAGGAAAAGGCATTAAGATGTGATATGTACGTATACCAAGTTCCCAGGAGAAATATATCTGTTATGTATTACAAACATAAAAAATAAATTTAAAAGTGCATTGTTATCCTTATAGATGAACTTAAGCTAGAGAAGTGTGTGAGGTTGATAAGAGGCCATAACAAGATTCCAGATTATGTGACATCAGAGCTTATACATTTTCTTGTAAAGAGCACAACAAAAAGATCTAGAAAGATGGGATTAGCGGATTAGCGTGCTTATGGATTTCAGAAGCTAGTACAGGTGTTTGAGTTTAATTTGGCTCTAGAGGAATGGATTAGACTTTGGTAATGAGAGCCCTGATGTGTAGCATAGATTAGAATTTAGAGATAGTGTATTAGGTATTTTTCTCTCATTGCTTAGACAAATACTCAACACCCAGAATTGTTTATTAAGCTCATAGTTAGTGAAGGTTTCAGTCCATACTCAGCTGGCATCAAGGCAGAGTGGCACAAGATAGAGAGCAAAGAGCAAAGAGCAAAAGAGAGAGCAGTGACTACAGCAGCTCAAGCCACTCTCCCCTCCTCACATTGTAATGCAGATTACCCACCCCACAGTCAGGGTGTAACGCTCACACCTGCAGCCCCAGCAGCAGTGGATCAAGAATCAGTCACACCTGTAATGTCAGCTCTGGGGAGGCGGAAAGCAGGAGGATCACTAGGGGTCCAAGCTGCATAGTGAGACCCTGTAAGCTGCTCTATGACTGCATGAGGCTTTGCAGGGACAACTAGACACAGACCACAGCAGATGGTTAACTAGCAGTGACACTGGACTCATCTAGAAGTAATAGTGCAGTAACCAATACAAACAAAGGTAGGACTGGAAACCAGATCAAGACAGAAGAGAGAAAATTTATAGATGTTACTAGAAAGCTGGGAGAGTGTCCCAAGCTGGTTATGAGTCAGATTGCTGCAGGCAGCTGAGTTAGATAGAAATATTATAGGCAGTCGGACAGGGCTAGGCCCTTGAAGGAGATAACACGGAACACAAGATATCTTACAACTGTGGGAGGGACGGATGCTCCTGCTGTGAGCCAGATCTAAAGACCAAAGATAAAACAAATGCTAACGTCCCTAAAGATTAGCATCCAGGATTGATCATTACCCAGGAAGAACCACTGTCTGATGCTTACCAGATGAAGTCCTGTTTTACATTCATGCCCGCTTGCTACATGACTCCCTTCCCCATTTGGTCCTGGACTTAATCAACTTTACCTGAGCAATGGTGCTTGTAATCCCATTGGTTGACCATAGTCTTGTCCCACCCCATACGCACCTAAGCAAGTTCCCATTTTCTCCCCCTTAGCTCCGCATGGTTTTACACTAAAGTCCCTGGAAGAGACAACTTCCTGGAGACAATCCACTTGGGCATCCCCCTCCTGACCCTCTCTCAGACAGGAGCTTTCTTTCCCTCAATAAATATATTCTACTCATAACCTCTGTTTGTTCCTAAAATTCATTCTTTGGTTGTAGAGAACATGAACTCATCCAGATCAGGTCAGGAGATCATTTTTCCCCTATATCATTTGGAGGTTCCCTGTATCATTTGGAGGTCAGCCACCTGAGATCAGTTTTTCTCCCTAGATCAAGATGATCCACCTTATCTCAGACACTTTCCCTGGTTCACTGGGCATCATAATTGGAAGAAAGAGGAGCTTCTTGGAGGGGGTGGTTGGAAGATATTTACTTTGTTAATTTTCTCTCTGTAGGAATATTTCCTTTGAGTCCAGATGGTTGCAACACATATTTGTGGGACTGAGTGACTGCTGAAACTTTTTATTTATATTTATGCTTAAGGTGACCAAGTGGTACATTGAAAGATGGATGGTGGGGACAGCCCTGAGATTAGAAGATGAGCTTTGGAGTAGGAGGCAACAAGGAGGTAGTGGAAGATGCAGAAATGGGCATTTCAAGGATTTTGTCAGTGAAGAGAGGGCATAATGGGATAAAGCAGATGCTTGAATTGGATTTAAAAATTCTGAAACCGAGCCTGGGGAGATAGCTCAGTAGAATAAGTGCTTGCCTGGCAAGTGCAAGGGCCTGAGTTCAATTTGCAGTTCTGAAAAAAAAAAATTCTGAACCATAAGCAGAAAGGGATAAGGGAATGAGTATGAAGAAAGAGAACCAGCAGAAAAAGAAGTGGTGAGACTGTGAGGCCAAGGGGAGGGGAAGAACCAGGATGAAGAGTACGGTGGTGATAGTTACTCCAGGTGCAGGGCATGGGGCCCTTTGGAGGCAGTAGTCTAGGGAGAAAGTACAATGAGGTTTCCAGGTATTGTTTTCCTCTTAGGATTGTAGGCACTTTTCTTGGACTTCAGCATTGAATTCCAAGGCTCAGCATGTCCTTGTTCTATTTTATTTTATTTTTATTTTTTATCTTTTGTATGCTAGAGAAGGGTCTACAGGGTGTTCAGGGTTTCACCACTAGATTGGACTCGTAGTGATCCACCTGTTTACAGCCTCCCATGAGCTGGGATTACCATGCCCAGTCTCAATTGCCATCTCAGCGCACCCTTGGGGCAGGGCTGGCACAGCAGTCCCAGGGATTGAACCCGGGACCCCTGAGCCTGCTTGCAGGTGCTTTTATCTGCTGATCTATTTGTCTGGCCCCCTTTGTTCTATTTTATATAGACAATATTTTCACTAGACATGACAGTTCTATCTCTACCAGTAGCCAAGAACTTATGCTGATGATACTTAATTTTATGTAACATAGACCTTGGAAGAGAACTTTCATTTGTCTCTTCTGGGTTATTAGAAATACTTGCTGTGTGCTTTTTTATATTTGGTGCTATGCTAACTGATGGGAAAACAGGTCATAGTACTGGATTTTCCTACCCTCACAGGAGAAGTAGGGGAAGTGATCTAGGTGTGCTGGGCGACCTGTGCACAAGGATCATAGGACTCGTGAGGACTCTCACAGCATCCTTTCTACAGCACAGATCTTATAGACACTAACTTGTGTGTCTAGTTTTGAAATAGGCCCCTTTGGGAGAGTTCCCTAAGAGTGTCATAGATTTCTGGAATCACTTATCAAGTGGCTTTTGTAAAAACACCAGAAATGGGTGTCAACCAAAATCTAGTCTTAGTGAGAATAATAAATACTCTTGTGATTATGGTTTAAGATTCTGAAGATTTTTATATTTTTAAATCTACTTGGTGCTATAAATTATTAACTGCACTGAATTCCAACTTGGCTTGAGAAATTGATTATAGTTTCAAGGACTGGGATTTTCTTAGAGTTAGTGCTGCCTTGGGTACAACTTCCAGAAGGGTGGGGTTTGTTCCCAGTGATATTAAATAATCAGGAACAAACAGAGGAGAGTGAAAAGTTTCCAATTACTGGCTTCAATTTTATTGTGATGAATTGGCTGAATAAATAGTATAGTTTAAACTCTAGGCTTTTCTCCTTAGCTAAGTATTGCTAACCTGAAAATCTGGAACTTAAAATGCTTCAAAATACCTTTTTGAGCAATAACATTATATCATAAGTGCAAAATACCCCACCATGAACTTTGCTTTATGCACAAAATTATTAACATATTATTTAATTCTATGTGTATAACTGAGACATATTTGAATTTCCTGTTCATACTTAATTCTTTTTTTTTTTTTTTTTGTCTTTTTTGAGACAGGGTCTCACTATGCAGTTCAGACTGGCCTTAAGCTCACTTTGTAGCTCAGGCTGGTCTCGAACTCACAACAATCCTCCTGCCTCAGCCTCCCGAGTGCTGGGATTACAGGCATGCGCCACCACCACGCCCGGCTCATACTTAATTCTTATCTCTGAAAACCTTCATTATGTATATGCAAATATTCCACAATCTGAGAGGAAAAATAATTTGAAACCTGAAACAGTCCTGATCCTAAGCATTTTGCATAAAGGATATTCAACCCATAGCATAACACGCTGACACTATGTAAAAGGATGCGCTTAGAGCTGTGAGTAGACAGAGGTGTGAGGCTCATGGCTGCCACTTGTTACTCCTTGACACTTACACAAACTTACTTCACTGGTCTGAATTTTAACATGGAAGGCAATGCTGTTCCTGAACCTCGGCTAGGTTTGAGGAAAGGAGTGTATGGAAAAGCTTCAGATACTGTGATTTGCCCATAGAAATTGGTCGTGGACAGCAGCTACATAATTTGTAGTGCAAACTGGCAGTTTTGTATGGTGAGAAGGCATATGTTAGCTGTTGACACTTTTAAAACATGGATAGGACTTCTTGAAATCATTCTAGCACTTCTAGGGTAGTTTGTTTTTAGTATTTAAATATTGAGACAGTCTGGACTCCGGGCAGCATTTTTCCTTTCAGTATGTGCCCTGTGAGGCAGGATCAGGCTGCGCTGCCCCTGTGTGCTGCCGAGGTGTGAGCACTGAGCTAACATGCAAGCCTGCTGCTGAGGTGCTAGGTGAGCAGAGGTAGTGCATGCAGCCAGGCTTGGCCGTTGCCAGTTTTTGGATCATCTCCCAAGGATTCAGCATGGAATATCTGCTCCACAGGACATGCGAAAGAAAGAATGCAGTGCTTACTGAATATAAAAAGGTTCACTCTTTCAAGTAACAAAAAGGTATTTAAAGCAATAAATTACGGTTTTCACCTATAGCACTAGCAAAGATTGAAAAGAAAAGATGATCACCTCTAAATTTAGTTTTTTGAAGAATGGGAGGAAGCTCTTACTCTCATTCCCAAATTATTGTATATGCTCATTAACTGAGAACTTGCAATAAGTAACAGCCATGACTATAAGCAAAGATCTGTGTACATGGATATTAGGGCTGTTAATACGTATGAGACATAACAGAAAGCTATTTTCATGTACCCTAGATGGAGTGTTTACTAAACAAATTGTAATACATTTGGCATAGAATTTGACTATTAAATTAATATAGAAAGATCTTTAATGATCTGAAAAATGTTCATGATATGTCAACTAGTTAAAATAAATTATTTTGAAAATATTTACTCTTATAGAATTGAAGACACAGAACAAATGGACAGATTCCTAGATTGGTACAAATGAGCAAAACTGAATCATGAAGATATAAAAACCGAGTAATCCAATTTCAGCCAATTAAAATGAAAATATAAAAAAATTTACAAAGAAAAGCCCATGCCCTGCTGGATTCATAGCTGAATTCTACAAGGAATTTAGTGAAGATGTAATTCCATTACTGCCCAAACTCTTCAAGGAAATTGAAAAGGAAGCAATATTCCCAGTACCATTCCTTGACTAACACAAAAACTGGAGAAAAATTCACCAAAAAAGAGTATTATAAACCATTCTCCTCATGAATATAGACTCAAAAATTATCAATAAAATACTTACAAATAGAATATAGCAAATCATCAAGAAGATAATACACCATGACCAGTTAGGATTCATCCCAGGGATGCAAGGATGGTTCAACATATGCAAATCTATAAATGTAATACACTATATCAATGGAAGCAAAACCGAAAACCACACGATCATCTCAATAGATGCAGATAAAGCTTTTGACAGAGTCCAACACTCATTCATGATTAAAACCCTAAAGACAATTGGAATAGATGACTTCTATCTCAATATGATTAAAGCCATATGTGACAAATCAACAACCGACATAATTCTAAATGGAAAAAACTGAAAGCTTTTACTCTCAAATGAGGTACAAGACAAGATGTCCATTGTCACCTCTCCTATTCAATATAGTTCTGGAATCATTAACTAGAACCATTAGAAAAGAGAGAGAAATAAAAGGAAGAATAAAGAAGAAATTAAACAATCATTATTCTCAGGTGACATGATATTATACTTGTAAGACCCTAAAAACTCCACCAGGAAGCTCCTGGAATTAATAAAAACATTTGGTAGCATATCTAGATACAGAGTCAACACCCCAAAATCAATAGCAATCCTCTACAAAGATAATAAACTCACTGAGAGAGAAATTAGAGACACAGTACCCTTCACAGTAGCATCAAAAAAAGGAAATACTTAGGAATTAACCTAACAAGGGAAATAAAACATCTGTGTAATAAAAATTACAGTGCTCAAAAAAAAAAGAGATTGAAGAGTATTTCAGAAAATGGAAAGATGTTCTTTGCTCCTGGATAGGAAGAACCAACATTGTGAAAATTGCTATACTCCCAAATGTTATAATAATTTAATGTAATCCTTATCAAAATATGATCAATGTACCTCACAGATCTAGAGAGGACATTCCTAAAATTTACTTGGAACCAGAAAAGACCTAGACTATCAAAGGAATCTTGGTCAACAAAGGCAAGGCAGGAGATGTTACAATCCTTGAATTCAAATTATACTACAAAGCTACTGTGATAAAATCAGTATGATACTGGCAAAAACAAACAAACAAACAAACAAACAAACAAACCAGACCTAAGGATCAGTGGAACAGATTAGAAGATGCAGATACAACTATAAACACATTCAGCTATCTTATCGTTGACAAAAGGGGTCAAATATGTTCATTGGAAGAAAGATAGCCCCTTTAATAAGTGGTGCTGGAATAACTGGCTCTGCACATGAAGAAAACTAAAACTAAAGCTGGGTCTATTGAAATGCACTAAATTGAGGTCAAAATGCTTAAAGATCTAAACATTAAAACAGAAACACTAAATCTACTGGAATAGAAAGTAGGTGGAAATCTTGAAGACATAAGGTTAAGCAGACAGCTCATGAACAAAAACCAAACTGCATGGGAAATACTCCAAAGAATCAACAAGTGGGATCTCATCTTATTGAGAAGTTTCTGGACGTGAAGAGCAACCAACAGAATGAAAAGACAAACCACAAGTTGCGAAAAAAATCTTGGCCAACAATCACTCAGACAAAGTGATTCAATCTAGAATGCATAAAGAACTAAAACTCTGAGGCCCCCAAAATTTAAAGGCCCAATCCAGAAATGGGCAGCTGAGATGAATACACACTTCTCAGAGGAAGAAATACAAGTGGCAAATAAATACATGGAAAAATGTTCCACAGCACTGGCCATTTGAAAAATGAAAATTAAAACAACTTTAAGATATCATCCTGGGGAGATGGCTCATTGCCAGCATTTCCCTGGCAAGCGCAAGGGCCTAAGTTCAATCCCTGGTTCCGCTGAAAAAAAGTCATCTTACCCCAGAAAGAATGACTATCATAAAGAAATCAATTAATAATAAATTCTGGAGAGGCTGTGGGGGAAAAGAACCCTTCTCCACTATTGGTGGGAATGTGCAATGGACTGGTGCAGCCACTGTGGAGAGCAATGTGGAGACTACTCAAAAAGTAGGACTGGAAATCCCATTGAATCTAGCTACTCTCTGGGTATTTTTTCCAAAGAATTGAAAACATCATACTATAGTGATATATGTGCATCCGTGTTTATAGTAGCACAATTTGTCATAACCACATCTTAGAAGCAATCAAAATGCCCATATCCTGAGGAATGGATGAAAATGATGTGGTGTTGTTGTTCAATGAGTATTACTCTGCTACAAAGAAAGACAAACTTGAGGTCTTTATTGGTAAGTGGATGCAGCTAGAGACTGTATTCATAATTTTAATAAATCAGACCCATATGTGTAAATATCGTATTGTCTCCCTAGTGTAAGAATCTAAGGGGGTGATGTCAAAATAGCTCAGAAGACTAAAACACCCTCTTAGGGAAGTTTAGGCAAGCACAGAGACTGTGATTCAATTCCTGGTTCCACACGCAGAACTAGCCCCATTCCCAGGGCAGGCTGAGCCAGCCACAGAATCTAGGCATAGTGGTGCATGCCTATAATCCCAGCGCTGGGGGAGGCTGAAAATAGGAAGATCACTATGAGTCTGAGTTGCATAGTAAGACCCTGTAACAACCAAATACATTTGAAGAAAAAGAACCTGAAAGAATAGATAAAACAGGAAAGGTACAACAGATATAGTAAAATGGAAAGAAACTGAACTTAAGGATTAAACAAAGAAAGGATAAAAGATAGGCAAAAGGAAGGGGGGAAAAGCAGGCAAGTATACACGATGGCTGACTTGATTGTATTAATAATTTTCATTAGTTTTTTGAAAATAGCAATAAATGTTTAGAATTTTCACCTTAATTGACTCTGTAAGCTGATATCTGTGAATTAAGCAACTACTTTAAAGACACCAATGTGTAATACAACACTCACAGCTGAATACCTCTCACCTTGGGCTTCTAAATGAATACTGTTTCTAATGTCTTATCAATTATTATTATACTCTCTTTAAAGTAAATTTAAAACAGTAAAAAAGACAAGAAAAAAATGAAGATTTATTGAAAGCAAGCATTACTATTCAGTTATTTGTTCAATTTTATATAAGTATCTGTTAATCTGAGCAACAGACTTGATAAAAATAGATAATGTAACAACTATGGTCAATATGCTATTTTTATTATGAAAATTTGTAATATATGTATCATTGTATGTAACCCTGTTTTTGTCTTCGTTTTTGCTGTTTATTTTTGCTTTTGATTTTACTCTTCAATATAAAATAAAATAAAATTAAATAAAGAAGAAAAATGGGTACTTTAAAATTATATATATGTGGGGCCGGAGAGATAGCTCAGTGGAATAAGCACTTCCTTGGCAAGCGCAAGGGCCTGAGTTTAAACCCCGGTTCTGCAAAAAAAAATTATATATATGTTATATCATTATATAATAAGTATATGTATATATAACATAAGTGTTATATATATTATATATTAATTACATAATATATTTCTATTTATTTATATTGTTCATATTTTACATAATTACATCTCTATAAAAAATTAGCAGGCTGGACAAACACCCGAGAACTTAGCATGTTAACTCTGGACAGAAAAGACCACTGCAGGACATCTTTATGGAAAATCTTGGTTGATGCTAAACTTGAAGGCTCAAAGTCTTTAATCCTGTGAAGGTGCTGGTAGATGTGTTTTAGGGAGTTTCTCTGGTTTCATGTACAATTGGTTTCCAATATTTTATGCATTTTAATAGTTGGTATTTACTTTGTGAAGCATGTAATAAACAAATATAAGTGCTCACAATTTTCAGGTGTATTCCTAAGTAGAGAGATGTATTCCTATCAAAGGGATTTTGAGAGAACTGAGTCAGGTTTTGAGAAGGGTTCTATGGCAGATGTTAATTTCCCCTGCTACTGCCTGTACTTTGGCTTATTGTTTCAGATAGGGCTCTGTTAGGCTGATTTATTAGTCTTATCCCTGTAGCTTCCAAATGAATTAATTGCATAGCTCCTGAAGATTACAAAAGGGAATATATGAAGATAGTCATTTACATTGCTCATTATGAAAACAAAACCGAAAATGTTTATTCTCTGTATATCCCTTGTTCTAAAATATCTAAAAATATCTTTATATTTTATGAATTTGAAAATATTTCTGTAAAAATTTTCTTTTATGAATTTTAAATTTACAAGGGGAACCTCATCTGCATACTAATTTTTCTCACTCATTCCTGCTTTAAGAAACAGAAAAAATAAAGATCAATTAAATGGGGATATGTTTCTATCATATTACTGGATTCTCTTTGCGATGCCTCTCATATTGTTTCTAGGTTTCCATTATTATCCTTTGTCAGTGCTGAGTCACTGTTTAACTGCCTCCCACCTTGCGCTGCTTAAAAATTTCTCTGTCCTGAAAGATTCAAGTCAAATGTCGATTTCTTAATCTTTTTGTTCATATCTGTGAAAAGTTACTACTGTGTTCTTTGAACTGTATTCCTTATTTTAGAAAAGATAACAGTACCATGCTTGTTATGTTAACTAGGTATCCAGGACCTGTCACCCATTTGTTTTTCCTTAGGAGGCACCAGGAAAGCTTGTTTAAGTTAGTTGAAATCTTAGTATCGCCCACATAAGGTATTTCCAGTGTTCTGTGGACTAGTTTTGTGAACATGAGCGAGTAATTTAGTGTAATTATCACTGATGTCTGAGTATTGGCAGCACTTAATGTGCATGAGGGTAAAATTAATCAGAAAAAAAATGTAACTTCCTGACATGTAGTTAGGGCTCAAAAATAGATGGTAGGTATTTTTATTGACTTCAGTAATTCCACACATTCATGTTATTCAAAATTCCAACAATCACTAAAAAGTCTTTTTGATGAGCTGGGAATCATGCTATTCAAATTACTTTGTCAAAATTTATACCCATTTACAGAAATAAAAAATATAGAGGAAGAGATAAATATTATCGGAAGCAAGCATTATTGAATGTTTTTGCTAAGGAATGTGTATGGAAAGCCCCCTTAATATAAGTGGGGTGACAATGCTGTGTGGTATAAGAGTCTCCTTCTCAGATGATTTACATTTACTTAAGTTACGTATATAATATATTGCAGGGGCAGTGAACAACTGTTTTGCTCTTCTCATTTCCTACCTTTTACAAAGGTAATCTTTTCTGAAAAATTTATAAATTTTTATAGAGATAGAAAATGAGCATTAGTAAGATTATGTAATGTACCAGAAAATAAAGATAGTTTCAGTATTATCCAATAAACTATAATCTGAGAAAATCTGTAAAGGTTTGAAAGAATTAAAAAGAGTAAAATGTTTTTGTAAGTTTCATTTTACTGTAACTATGAGCTTACTTAAAAAATTAAATTTTAAGTTACAAATCCTAAAGAACAGGTAACTGTGAAAAATTGTATTTGATTTTAATTTAATGGCTAAGGGAAGATAAGGGCAGGCTAGCCCAGGTTTAGTGGTATTTCCATCATATTTTCATAATACTATGTAAAAATTTCCACCTTATTTATCTTGGTTCGGTTTTGGTAGGTGGTCTCTGTGCTGTCCAATAGTTTATTCACACCGTCCTACTGTCCCGTACCCATTTACAGAGGTCACGCTAGCAGACTGCCCACCTGGCTGATGCTTCTTTGGCTTCTGTCATCTTGAGAATGCTCTGCAGGTCAGTGGACTCTCAAGTTCCCCTGACTGAGTTGTGTGACACTGATCCGAGCAGAAGTGTCCTTATTGATCAGGAAAACACACATCTTTATAGATGCTTACCTGAGCTCCATGTACTCAAAGTGAGGCCCTTCTAACCCAAATTCCTCAGGTCTATTTAGAATCCTTAACTTGACCCCATAATCCAAGTCTTTTTAAATACTTCTCTGACTCGAGTTCTTACATATAAACACATTACCTTTAAAGAAGTAAAAATTGATAGACTCACCATAGCCCCCGATTAACTGTCATCTTTTTAGCACTTCATATAACTAGTTTTCATCCTAGAATTGTTGCTATTTGTCTGGATAGAAAATCATGTATTGGGAGTACAGTTAGGATAAATATGCAGTACTTTTGCGTAATTCTATGAGAAGAAAGAAAGATTTGCACTAATAGTGTTTGGACAGGATATCCTGTCTTCTCCTTGTACTATGGATAACCACTAGGAAGATTGTTATCTTCCTATTGTAAAAAGTATTAATTATTGAAACTGTACTATAATTCAGCTTTTAAAAAAGATAGGTATACAGCTACATTCTCTTAATTCATTGATTAGAGGCATCTGCTTTAAAAGTGTTTGTAGATAATCATGTATGCACCTTGTATAACCAAAAGCCACTACAAAAACAATGTGCAATGCATTAATTGTTGAATCTGTCCTACTAATTTGATTTGAAACTGTCTCACTGCTATTTGTTCTTCAATAAAATAAAATAAAAGAAAAGAAAAAGAAAAAATAATATCATGTATTGGGCTGGCCAAAGAGCTCAGTGGATTAAAGCCCCAGCAAGCAGGCGGAGGGGCTTGCCCTGGAGGCTCCCTTACCTCCAGCCCCTGGGGTGTGCTGAGACAGCAATTGACACTGGGCGTGGTAGCTGGCCTGTAATCCCAGCTCTTGGGAGGCATCAGATCACTGAATCTGATCTAGTAGTGAGACCCTGAACAGCCGGCAGACCCTTCCCTAAAATACAAAAAAAAAAAAAGGAAAGAAAATCATTTATTAGCGAGATATTAGTTGAACACTCACATGTGCCACTCGCATTCAGTGTGTAGGTACAATTGATCTGAATGTGTCATCTGAACAGCATGTTGCTCCAAAGCACCATCTTTTCTAGCATGTTAGCCAAGAAGTAATTTTATTTTTATACCATTTTAATTCATGCCACTTTTCCACATTGCTATTGGTATAACTTAAAATAGACAGCTCGTGTTCTTTTGGTTGATGCTGTTTGTACTCACACTTCCTGACTGGTTTGTACTCTACAGTCTCCATGAACCCATGCTGCTAGCTGCTCATTAAATTGTTCTTGCCTAAGTACTTCCTAATCAATTGTGTTATTATGTGTTATTTTTTCCCTACTATTTGATATTAACTGTTTGGTAATTTCCTGGATTTCCCCTTTGGCATATCTTGAAGACCAGAAGAGTTATTATTGTAATTGTTTTCTTGATTCTTTTTGCAGCTCTTCCATCATTCTATATTTGCTATTTTGTTTATGGCTTGAATATTTATAAGTTGTAAACACATAATTCATAGAAAACAAATATTTTATTGTGAAGATGATATTCTTAATTCTTAATATTTGTTATCAAAGAGATTTGTATATCACTAGAGAATTCTTGGAAAATAATACAATAAAATACAAAATTAGTAAGTAAGAATAGAGCATTAGTAGCTAAATATGATTTTTTGGCAAGTAATTTGACTTTTCCTGAATGAAAACAATGTAAGTTATGCTGTTAAAATAAACTACTCAAAACCCAAGTAAAATGCTATTTTCTTCAGATCAGTAGTCTAGGAACAAATTATCTCTTTAAATATTCTTTCATTACTTTAAAAATATTGTTTATCATTTATCACTGCCAATATAAATCAGTTTTGACTTTTAGTTACAGAAAAGACACAATTAATTAACTGAACTCTAGTGATTACTGGATTAGTACAGAGTCCCCGAATAAAACAAGTTCACAATCCTCATGCAATAGGAAGTAATGGTGTAAAATACTGTGTATAAATAATGGAGATATACTTAGAGATTAAATAGAAGGCCAGAATTAACTCCAACACCCACAAACTGAGCCAAGTTCTCATACCAGAGGAAGGGTATGAATTGTGCTATCAAGTTTCGGGTGTCCTGGACAGAGTTCACTACATATGCAGGTGATACTATGTGCCTTTGTGGATGGAAAAAGGGAGTGGTTTTTTTTAAAATGTAACATTAATCACCCCTAATGGGTTGGAACTCCCATAAAAACAGAGATCATGGTGGGTTTGTATACTGTGAAGGGTGAAAGAAGCAGAAAAGAAGATATTTTAGGTCCAGTGTTTCAGTAGAAGTGTTGTGGGCTGAGGACAAGAATACAGAAAGATGAATTTTAGAGGAAGGATGAGTAGTTTAGAATGTGATTTTTGTTTCCCTGAAGGATATCGAAATAAAGTCAAATCACTTCAGGAAAAAGATGAAGTCTGAGTATAGAGGTTAAAATGAGGTTCAAGTGTGAACAATGACAAGAGGAAAAATGAAGATAAGGCCATGGGAAACACATGCATGTAAGGGCTAGGAAGAAGAGGAGAGGCTGGCAGACGGAAATGCTACCTTTCATTCAAGCGTGAATTATAACACAGATACTGACTTGCTGATTTGTTTGTTTTATCTCATTTAATCTTTGCAACAGCTAGAGAGAGATTTATCAGAGAAATAGGAACTTTTTCAGAAAATTCATCCTGAAAGCTGGCTGAAGGGAGTCCGAGTCCATACTGGCATACGCTTTCTATAAGAGTCTGAAAGGTTAGTCTTCATGACTCCATTTTCACTGCGACAATTACCCAACTGTGCTACGACACAAAGACAAGCAAACAGATAGGAGTGTGTTCCCACACTTTATTCAAACAACATTTGAACTCATGTAATTTTCATAACGTGAAGCAACATTCTTTCAATTTTTTAACCACTTAGAATGTGAAAATTATTCCAAGTTCATGGGTCACAGAAAGTCACTGTGAATGCACTGTAGCTTGCACCTTGGTTTTAAGAGGGATGTTAAGATCAAATGCAAAGATAAGAACTTTAAAAGCCTTGTGTTATTCAAATAAGACGTAGTTGATAATTCAACAAAAGTGGTTTTGTTTGGCAGAGGTCAGGAAGCCTGTTGTCACAAGTTGGACAAAAATCAGGAGATTGTGAAAAAATAAAGACAGAGATGTTAAGTTTAGCAGGGAAGGTAAAGATAATATTAGGTTGTCAATTTTGGGAAAAAATAATGAATCATGAGTTGTTGTTTTCTTTCTTCTGTCTTCTTTTTTTGCTTTCCCTACCTTTTTTGGTAGATAATGGAGCCACATGAAGAAAAAGAGAAATTATAGTTTTAGGAGAAAAGAGAGGTCAGTTAGAAAAGATTGTGTGATAGAGAGGAAGGTGTAGAAATTTGTCTATGGGACAGACTATCTGGGTATCTACAAGAGTACCTTTGTTTCTGACCCTGTGGTTGAGGTTTGGATGAACCCATCTGTTCTTTCTCATAGTCTCTATTCTAAAGCTTTCAAGGACAGCTTCCAAGATGGCAAAGAGGAATTTGATTTGTTGCTTAAAATAGTCCTGCCTGCCAGATTAGTTTGAACTGGAAATTAGAATTACAACCCTTAACTACATTTCTATGTTGAAGTAGGAAACTTTTAAGTAGCTCTTATTAATGCACACTAGCAGGGATTGCTTTGATCATGTCATTGGTGAGGTAACTGAAGTAATTGCTTTGGTATGGCATACCCTTCTAGCTACTGATTGCTTAGGCAATTGAAATATTCTTGTTTATTGTATGTATTTGGTACAGGGTCTCACTAAAAAGCTTGGACTTATAGTGGTCCTTCTGTTTCAGCCTCCCTAGGAGGCAGGGATTCTAGGCATGTGCCACCATGCCTGGTTTCTACTCTGTATGTCTGAGGCAGGGCTGGCTTGGCATGCAGGGATCAAGCCTGTGTCCCTGAGCTAGCCTAGGCAGGCGCTTAGACCGCTGAGGTATTTCCACCTCTCAAAGGAAATATTCTTAAGCAAGAGTGAAAAACCTTTTCTTAAACTTACAGATGTTTATAAATCATTAAAACACATCGTAGAGCATTATTTCATACATAATAAAGAAATGTTAAGGGTAACTACATCAAAAATTTTATCTTTTACTCTACTTTCAAAACTAGGGAAAACGTTACAAATAGTCAATCTAAAAATAATAAGGGAAGCACAAACAGTAATATTTTAACACTACATTTTACATGCAGCTTGATGGTGGCTGAGCCTGCATCTGTCCTGCACATTTAGGAAACAATGGGTGAAGAATTGGCAAGGACTCAGTTATTCCTTTGTGTCTTTGACTTCACTTCTCTGTCCCCACATTACAGCAATTCCTGAACCCTCAAGTCTGAGTCTTTAATGTGTGCTACCAGAAAAGGAAAAGACTCCAGGGAAAATAATTCAGAGATGGACAAGAATAAAAATATAATTTAACATTTTAGGTCATGAGAAAAATGTGTTGGGAAAGGAGTTTGACGGGGAAGAAGACCATCGTACAGCTTCACAATGTATTTTATTTTAAAATAGAAAGTTAGGCAAAATTGGCAGAAACACCAATACCCAAATTTAATGGTTAAATATTCCTTATTATTTACTATAAGTCACATCTCTAATAGGATTGATTATTTAAGAAAATAGTGAAAAGAAATAATAAAGCATTTTTAAATTTCAAAAGCTAGAAATTAAATATGTTGTATGATGAAAAGGCTAGTCTATGAATAAATTATTTCACAGCTTTAATTAGGATTCCAAGATAATTTACATTGAATTTCTATAAGCCTTTTTCTCTTGTATTTGACTTGTTTTCTCCCCACAAAAGTTCCCAAGGACACCACCCTTATTACTAACCTTGACCCTACTCCTTACCTCTGATTTGAAAGTCACCCAGGAATACACACACCCATGCACACACACACACACAATTTCAATTATTATTATTATTTTTTACTAATTTTGCTGTGAAACAAATAGCAATGAGACAATTTCAAAACTGATTAGTAAGATAGTTTCAATAATTAATACACTGCATATTGTTGTCTTTGTAGTGGTTATTCATAGTACAAGAGGCAGACATGATATCCTGTTCAAACACTATTAGTATAAATCTTCTTATTGAATTAAGAGACAGTAGCTGTATATCTATCCTAAGATATCCTGTATATTTTGCATATACAAATACAAAATGGTCCTTCAATTTGTATCCCCTTATTTTGTTTAGTTTTGTCAGTGATGGGTATTCCATAGCCAAATATTGTAGGTGTGTGAATTTGGCAAAATAATCCAATATACTCCAGTAGTCCATAATAGTAGTGGCTTATCCATAGGACTAACATTGTCAGAAGTTGTTGACTCGAGCCTTTTATACTTTTCTGCTGGATGGTTAAGACCAAGACAAAGAAAGACCTGTATAACAAGAAATGTAACTTTTGTATGTGACAAGGTCAGCCAAATACCCTCATTAATTGGTAGAACTTTCACCCTGACTAACTATATATGCTGATACCTGTAAACTAAGCAACTGCCCTGAAGATAGCAATGTGTAATACTAGTATCATTCTTGATACTAGTCTCCTTTAGATGTCAAAGGACAACAGCCTATCTTGAGCCCTAGTGCAGGTGCTACAGGGGAAGCCTCTTGTCTGCTCAGGCTCCTCATGAGTGGAAAGTCATTCACTCAACATAGTACTTTTGGAAGCCACTAACTTTTACCTTTAATTGATGCCTAATAATTATCTTTGAGATTCCACAGTTTTGGAGATTGGCCTGTACTATATGCCCTGACTGTGAACCTGGATACAGACTTTGCTTAGTGTTATATTAAAATACCCAGGCTATAAAAACAGCAATGTGAACACAGTGTGGTGATCAATGAGCTTAAAACCAAATTAATCTAACACTTGTTGATTTATTTAGTCATTACTATATTGCTATCACTGCTGTACTATATGGTAATCAGGCAAGGATGGCACAGAAATACTACAATTGTGAGTTTTTAAAATAATGATGTTCAGCAAGAGTGAGAAGGACAACCAGAGGAAGACTGAAAAAAATGCTCCAAAATTCTTTAAAGATTTTGATGGGGCACTGGGAATGCAGCTCAGTGGTAGAGCATGGGTTTAGGATGTGCAAGGCCCTGGGTTGGATCCCCACCACCACTTACACCAGATATTTTGCTAACTGAAGATGGGGGACATTAGGGTAATCAGAGAGACAAAAAGGCTCTAAGAAGGAGGAAGTCAGATGGAAATGAGGGTAAGAAAGAAGCTGGGGGCCCCGTCACCAACATCATCCATGCTTGAGGGTGTCAGAGTCAGGGAACTTGCTGGATCTAAATCTCCCAGGTAAGTGAGAAAGCCCAGCTTTCATTGCCTTGGTTTTTCCACAAAGATCTTGAATGGGCAATGAACTTGAAGGTTGCCAAGTCTCCTGAGAACAGGAGCTTCTTGGAAGTGCTTAAGAGCCAAGGCACTAGTCTTGGAAAATGTGGAGTTCCTGGGGACTATTAGGAGCTTCAACTTTCCGTCAGAGTTAAACATCTCAAAACCTATCCCTGGGAAGTATTGTCAACACCTTTTTAATTGGCAACCTTGGCATTGCCTCAAGCCTGAAGTTCCAACTTCAGATTTTAGAGCAACACTAAGTCCTCCTGCCCAATTAGTTTCCTTCTGGATAGAAGATAAGTAAGAGACTCCAGCCATAGCCATGTGCAGTGATGTCCTGAGCTCCTCCAGCAATGAGGAAAGCTGAGTACCCATTAGGAAAGCCAATGCAACAAGCTTCATGAGGCTGAGCATTGCACCATCTTCCCCTATGGAACCAGGAATCGATTCTCAAGATGAGGACACAAACTTTTCCAAAGTTCATTGAGAAAACCAGCATGACAAGGTCCTCTAGTAGAACATTCCAAGAAAACTAGCAGCTTCCAACAGCTCCAATAGCTTCTCCAAATAGCATCCCTAACAGCGTTTCAGCAGCTTCTCCTGTTCCGCCTTCATGCTGCTGGTAACAACCCTCAGGTGGGCCTCTTGCACGCAGCCCATGCTAGTTCAGTTCAGCTGGATGTAGCCAGTTGACCACCAGTTAGCTCTCCAGTACACTCCAGAGGATTATTGGCCTCAAGCTCTTGACCTCCAGTCCCCACAATGAGGCTGTATCAGTTACTCTTCTCTCATTGCTGGAGCCAATACCCAACACCAAAATGAAGGAAGGAAACGTTTATTTAGCTCACAGTTACTGGAGGTCTCAGTCCGTATCCAGCTGGGTCCAAGGCAGAAAGAACAGCACAGAACAGGAAGCAACCCTTCATGGTAGCAGCACAGAATTAGGGCTTCAATTATTATTTAATATTTCCACACTATAATTTTCTTCTGAGATCAGACTACCAATTATATTTTTTATTCTTTCTCTTCTCCTTCTGAAAACAGATATGTGATGTGTGTTCTAGTGACAAATTATCTTTCTCAAAGAGGAGACACCGAAATTAATTCTTCAGAGACCTCAGAAACAAAATGTTCTGGATTCCCCTTTTAATTTACTGAATCTGATGAGTGTTTTAATTAAAGATTACAAATCAAAAGAAATTATTTCAGGGCACACATTTTCTTGGAAGAGATTATCTATTTAATTACCAAGAAGCCTCCTCATTTACGAAATTCAAAATTTCCAAACAACAGAAACTCAGGTAATAATTTTAAAACATTTTCATTGTGAAATATTGCACATTTAAAAGAGAACACAAGATTAATATACACCATAGTAAGTAATTACACAGCATGAATTTATGTAGGCAGCATCCAAAAGGCCAGAATCTGATCCCTGCAAAGTATCTGATTTCTGTATGTCTTCCTCTAGTACTCTTAGATGCTCTAGTGTGCTTCTGTATTAATCATTTCCTGTTTTTCTTTATACTTTTATATATATGACAATTTTCCAACAATAGCTTTTAAACATAATAGACATAGAGCTAAAACTATCCTGTAATGTTACTTGTTTGGTTTTTTTTTTTATTTCTTCTTCTGTATTGCTTCTTTTTCTTACCATAATGTTGGTGCTGTGTATAGTTCTAGTCTTCTCATTCCATTATGATTGAGTTTTTACTTTGTGTACGTATCTAACACTTGTACAGAATTGTGGATTGACATCTTGGCTATTACAAGTACTATACTAATGGATGCCCTTGTAAATGTCTCCAGGTACCCATTTACATTTCTCAAGGACATGTATCTGGAATGGAGTAGCAGTGTCAGAGTTATACTGTAGAAACAATTTTTAAGTATAAATTATTTTAGAGATGTATTTTTTTTTTTTTTTTTGTATTTTAGGACATAGTCTACAGGGTCCACAGGATCTCACTATGTACATCAGACTTGTAGCGATCTGCCTGTGTTCAGTCTCTCAAGAGCTGGGATCACAGGGACGCCCCACTGCACCAGTCTCAATCGCCATCTCAGCACGCCCCGGGGATGGGCCAGCAGGGCAGGTTGGGGTAGAGATGTAACTGCTATACTTGATTTCCATACTTTTCTTTTTTTCTGCAATACACAAGACCATGCCTTTGTGTACAGAAAAAGCCCAAGTGGTAGTAACATAGGTTTTAATTTAGCCGACTTGTAATAGTTTCACAGCAATGATTCTTTTAGGGAATGAACTTGAATACTGTACTTTTTGTTTTTATGTGGCTGTAGCTCAGTGAACTCCGGAAAGCAGCCTGTTTATATTCCCAATTCCATCTTAAATTTAAAGGGTGATTAGGTAGGCTGGTATGCTGATTAATCCCCACTCTCATCTTATACCTGACTACCATGTTCATTGTCTGCTTCCTCTGTTCTGCTCCATTCCGTAGGATGCTGAGCCTCTCTGAAGGTGTCACCTGGTCTTTTTCTTGTTAGATTTTGGTTGGTTTTGGCTAATGGGGAGTTGAATTGCTTTCTAGTTCTGTTGTCTTATGTATTTGACTAATGGGCTGAACAGGCAGGAGATCTGAGTGGAGAGATCGAGGTTTCCTCTGATGGCTCCCTCTCTGCTTTGGCACTAAGTTTCTGGCTGTACTTCTACACTTCCATGATTTTAGGACTCTTTGGGAAGCCTATTCTTCATGGTCCAGTTCTTGATTAGCTCCAGTACCACCATTTATTCCTCTTGTCTCTTCAATCCCGGGAGCCTAATGGCTTTCTGCCACTGTTAGTTTCTAAGCACTTGCTGTCACTTATGTGTTTCCTTTCCAATTTACACAGTTCGGTAAAACTTTTCAGTCTTTGGTGATCCATTTAAGGGATATTGTGTTTCTTCCTGGGGTCCTTCCTGACATCAGTGTTTTCAATTTCCTTTAAATAGAGGTTTGCAAGCATTTCTTCCAGTATGATGCCTATTCAAATTTTCAGAATAGTTGTTATGTGCATTGATTTTAAGTGTGGTATAGAAGCACTCTTAAGATGAAAACATCCATACGGATATAAAAGGAGACATAAATGACAGGCCAGGTAAATGGATTTTCTTGATGAACAAGAATGTGAATTAAATAACTAAAACATGAATCTTATAAATTAATCTAGGCTCACAAATTGGAGTCCATAAACTTTATTACCAAAGTGGAAATCAGGCAAATTTTGTCCACTTTATAAGTTTCTAATACTCAAGGTTGTCTTAGTTAAACAAGTAAGTTCATAGGTTTTCTTGTATACCATAACTTTATCTTCTGTTTTATCTGTGTTTTGTATTGTTTTTGTTTTTCAGGAAGTATACTACACTCACAAATATGTTGGTGAAGCCAAATATAAAGTCTGAATATCAGAAAGAAGCAGGAGTCGCAACATTTCAACTGGTCATAGTTCTGTTTACTGACATTTTTACTTAGAAGAAGAAGATGAAGACTGTTTTATAATTTCTCTAATATTCCTGATCTATTAATCTCAGATCCATGCATAGTGTTACTTAGCTTCTATAGACATTCTTATTATTGATGACTGTAGATGTTATGAATCCTAAAATCTACATCTGTAATGTAGATTTTGATTTCCTAAGTAGACATTGATTTCAGAATCAATACAATACTTCATTTTGGTTATCTATTTTTGTGTTGGATTTTTTTTATCAGATTCTAGACTAGTTGACTAAAAATGTTGTTTAATAAAAACAGTTGTAATTTAGTTTGAACATTATGTACTACACAATCTCATCCTAGTATCATGTGTTACTTCTTTATAAGCTCCAAATATTTAAGTAGACAGACAAAAAGCTCACTTATGTATGTAGGGAAAGAACAAAACAAAACAAAGATTCAGTATATTCATTTGACATCAGAGATATTATTATATTACCATTATATAGATATAAGTAATGAAGCTCGTATCAACATATTTTAATTGAATTCATGAACCATTCCTTAGGAGGAATACATGAATCTTAGTATGTATCATAAATACTACAATGGATTTGACTTTGATATGTTTTATTTGAGTAAGAGGAAAGTTCATGGTGTTTGTATGTCTTAGAATTATGCTTGTAATGTAGTAGACACTCAGCAAAGACTGTGTATTGCCATTGGAAAGGCCAGATGTTAGCCATCTACTGAAGAGCTCTATTTTGTTCCTTTATACTACTAGCTCAGTCACTGCTCCTCACTGAAACGCAATATCCAGTACTTTCAATTTAAAGGTCGATAGACTTACTTGGCATGACAGTGTGTAGGGATTTGAGCCATAGTCAGTTGGCTGCAAGGGTGAAAGGCATGGTTGGGAGACCTGCTTAAAAGATCCAGCGTGCAGGACAGCTGCTCAATTCATGGAGGTCAGGAAGTGGAGAGGGAGAAAAGGGAGGAGCCAGGGCAGGAATTCTTCCCTCGCCAGTCACACCCTGGGTGACATGAGCCTGTGTCCTAATAACTCACTCAGCTACTGAACAGGTTAGTGGATGAATCTACTTGTGGGTATAGCACTCCTTGAATCTATTCACTTTCTAAAAGACACATTTCTGAGCGTATGAATATTTAGAGGAACATTCTAGATCTAAATCACAGCAGTGGCCAAATATGTATTATCAGCTAAGTTTCATTTGATCCTCAAACAATTTTGTTGCTTGATTTTGATGTTCTGCATACAGTATGAAGCAGATTATGGAGGCGGACTCCCGTGGAATATGCTATGTTTGGGGCAAATTCCCAACCACCAAGATGCTGTTTGTATTGCTTAATAGCCTCTGAAACCAGTATGAGACTAATGTACAGTTAATAATTTTGCAACTGTCCTTTCCTAATACAAAGCATTCAGCATTTAAATAAGAGATTTAAATACAATTTGTATCAACACATTACAATAACATTTGTACCTAGGGAAAAGAGAAAGACTGTAATGAGTTTTTAACATGTATCGCAGTACAAATAGCTGCTCTGAATTACTTTGACACTGCAGTATCTTTTGTAGTTTTTTGTAAGTAGTGTTTTCTGAACTTGCTAAAATTTATTATATCACTGTAATTTCTGAGGATTTGAAATGTATGTTGTGCACACGCACACACACACACACACACACATACACACATGTAATTTTCTAAAAGTTACATAATTGCTGATATTCTGGCTTTACTTCCTTGCTGCCTTCTGCTCCTTGGCTATGTGTTCAATACATGGAAAAATACCAGGTGGAAACAAGTTAACATCATGGAAAAAAACAGTGCTAAAATGCTACAGGCAAAATGGACTATGACAAAGGTTGGCAATAGAAAGAGCAGGTTTAATTTTATCAATGAACAGTTTCAGATACCTTTATCAAAGTTCTCTTAGTACAAAAAGATCTTTTGATCTTTGTGAAAATGTGAATATGAAAACATACTACGTAGCATGGAACAGACAAACTCAATAAATCAGTAGCTGCATTTCATCTCCCCTCTTGGAGGGGGACAATCCCACCTTTGCAGCTATGCTATATTTTGTAATTCATCCATTCACTCTTTAAAACTTCCATGCTGCATAAAATTTTTATAGTTTTACTTACTCCAGATTTAGCAAGGCACAAATAGGGAAGCTGAATCGGATGTTCTGCTTATTGTCTAGAAGAGGAATGAAACCCGATGCAGTTCAATGAGTGTTATTGATAGAACAAGGGCAGAGGTCAATTGGCCTTATTTCTCATCTTGTACTCTATTATTTACTCCACATTCAAATGTTGAGTTAAATTAATTAATAATATGATAAATCAGAAAAAAACACTACTTTTTATTTTATTGAAGAACAAATAGTAATGAGACAGTTTCAAGACAAATTAACAGGACAGATTTGATAAATTAATACATTTCAAACTGTTTTCATAATGTTTTGGTATCGTACAAGGTGCATACATGATATTATACTTACAGACATTATTATAGCAGATGTCTCTAATCAGTGAATTAAGAGAGTATAGCTGTTTACTTATCTTATTTTTTATATGTGAATTATATTACAGATTCAAATAATTAATACTTTCTACCTTGTTATCTCCCCAGTGTCTTTCCATAGTACTAGAAGCTGACATAATATCTTGTCCAACCACTATTAGTGTAAATCTTGTTTTTCATAGAATTATGCAGAAGCATGGCATAATTATCCTAACTGTACAATTTATACACGCACATCATGATTCTTCTTTTGTATCCTCCTTTTTCTGTCCAGACCTGTCAAAGATGAGCACTCCATTGTCATTAAGCCAATTTAGGGGCCTGAACTCGGCGACACAATCCAACACAGTCCAGCATCCCACAATAATAGTGAATTATCTGAAGAAGTTGTTGACTACAGCCATTTACAGCTCAACTTATTATTATGGCCCCACATTATATACCTCATTTTTATACTTTTCTGCTGGCTTGTTAAGACTGAGATAGAGCAAGACCTATGTACCAAAAAATGCAGCAAAAAGACATTATTTCTATAATGTAGGTTATAATTTCCAAACTGACATACATATGTATTACTAGGGTGCAGTTGTCTTTCACACACACACACACACACACACACACACACACACAAATGAGCTAAATGCCACAAATAAATCCCAAATACTTTAAAAGAGACAATGTGATTACACAAGAAATTTGATTTTCTACTATTAAAATGCAATTTACAGATGGGTGAAACAGCATGCTATGAAACATCTTTGCCATGATTTATAGTATGCAGAAGAATGAATATATTTTGAGAGAAAACTAGAATTCATAGATTGATTACATCTCAGAGGTTTGATTTTTAAGAATTTTATATTAAAGAGAAAAAATAAACACAAATAACAAGAACAAAAATAAAAACAAAGGAACATAAAATAATGAAAATGGTACGGAATTTCCAGAATGGACAATTAATGATAGTTGTTATATTACATGTTGTTATCATCAAATTTGTCATTCAGATTACCAGATATAGACATGAAAGAATGAGCAAACAATTAAACATTAACTCTTTCAATACACGATAATTTTTTTCTGTGTCTTTTTTATACTTTTTAATTTAGTGTAAAGAGAGTATAATAATAGATAAGGTATTAGAGATGGTGCACATTTAGAAGAACAAGATGTCAGGTATTGAACTGTGATTGTTATATTGCCCATGTTGTCTTTAATGTAGTTGCTGAGATTACAGACATTAGCATACAAAAGTAGTCCAAGTAAAAATTTTATTTATTTATTTTGTGTTTTAGGGAAGGGTCTACAGGCTGTTCAGGGTCTCACTACTAGATCTGATCCTCGTGATCCACCTGTTTGCAGCCTCCCAAGAGCTGGGATTACAGACAAGCACCATCATGCCCAGTCTCAAATCCCCGGTCTCTGAACCTGCTTGCAGGTGCTTTAATCCGCTGAGCTATTTGGTTTGCCCTCTAAAGTAAAAAAATTAAGCATTAACTACTACCTTCAGAAAAATAAAAACAAATAGAAATTAGTAGTACAATCACTAGCTTGTCCACATACTTCCATGATTTTCCCCCTTCCTTTTTTTCTATCTTTTCTCCTTTCTCTTATCTAATAGTTCATTCCTTATGTTCAGTTACTTTCCATTCTACTACCTATTGTGTATATCAGATTTTATTTAATCTTTCAGTTTTTTATGCTAGGGAGATGATTCAGTGTTTACACATGTGGGTCTGATTTATTTCACTTATGAGCATAGCCTCTATTGCATCTATTTACCTGTATAAGCCTCAAGTGTATCTTTCTTGATAGCTGAATAATACTCCATTGTATAAAAATACCACATCACTTTTATCCATTCCTCAGTTGATGGGCATTTGGGTTGTTTCCAATATTTATCTATAATACATTGTGCTGCTGCGAACATCAGTACACATACATCACTGTGGTATAATGTGGTAAGATTTTCAATTCTTCTGGAAAAATACTCAGAAGGGGAGCATCTGGGTTGAATGGTACTTCTAATTCTTCATTTTTTGAAGAAGTATCCATACTGTTTTCCATAGTGTTGGTAGAAGTCTACACTTCCACTAAGAGTTGCTTTTTCCCCACAGAGAAGCTTGATTATTTAATTTCTCATTGAAAATAGATGTATTCGTTTCTTAGTTTCTTGCTATGAAGGTCATGTCATAGTGTTTTGTAAAGTATTGTACAGTGCAATGTACTACTCTCACAGGAGGCAGCACTTGGATTGCAGTGCAGAAGTGGCCATGCTGATTTTGTTGGAAAGTTACCACTTTTAAGACAGTTTCCTCATCTATAAATGGATAAATTAACAGCACTTACCTCAAAGTTTTTCCCGAGGATTAAATTAATTTCAAAGAATAGCAACCTTATCTTACTCAATGCTATTAACATTAAAATATTGTATATTATAGAAACAATATTCTATGTTTTATCATTAATGGGCTTGAGCTCGGGAGAAAGCACCCTCCAGGCAAGTGCAAGGTTCAGAGTTTGATCCTTGGCACCAAAAACCATTAATGGGCTTTAATAAAGGCAACCATTAAGAGGAGAAAATTGTTAAATTATTTCAAAATAGTTCATCTACTAAAATGTGAGAAAAATAGGTAAAAACTCATGTGGACGATTTAAGACTAAACATGGCTAATTAAAACATCAAGCTTAGAACTATTCTCACTTAAAATTCTTTTCATTTCTTGGCTAAACTGATCACTATAACTTTCTATTTGTCTCAGTGATAATTCAGCATCTTAGTTTCAGCTGTGTGGCATGTTGCAGAATCACAGAAGAAAAACTGACATATTTTGGCCTCATTGCGGCATTCAGAAGGAGCAATTAAGCATGTGAAGATGAGTAGAATAGTTCGAATTTTCAGTGTAAAAAGGGAAGCAAGGAAGCATTGATGAAGAACAGGAAAAATAATTCTTTTGATACTCTGAAAAGATTTCCGATCACTGTGTAACTTTGTGTCTAACTTTTACATTGTAACATTTAAATTTTTCATGAAGAGCTTATTTCTAATAGGGAGAACTAACTTCAATTTGTAGATAAAGGAAAGTATCAGGATTTCAGAGTACCAAAGTCTTTGAACTGATAAAAATATGAACTTTTTATTTTGGAGGAAATTATATCATGGCTTAGGTTCTTTTTATCAAACCATCTTGCAAATGCTATCCCTCATACAATCTTAGGAAAATATTTTAAAATTAAATTCTTAATTTTCTGCCTTGGCTTTTAATTTTAAAATACTATCTTGGTGAGCAAACAAGAGGGAGTGCCCTAGACCATAAACACTAGGCCTGACAGAAGAATGCACAGTGTCACAGTGCCGGGACACTGAGGCACCCACTGCCCTGATCCTTTGGAGTAGCATACAGTAATGCCAACCACAGACTCTAAGAAGGAGCACCTTTGGACTGGGGAGTCTAAAGCTGAATTTTTAGGGGAAAACAAGTGTTCCCCCCATTTTCAATGTCTATTTTTGTCTTTCAAAGATAGACATCACAGTTTATACACTCTTTTCTAAAGCATATTGGATAATTATGCTAGCCTGAAGCATGACTTTACTGATATCTATATTTGGAAATTACATACAGTTTAACAGGCATATTATTTCCAACGAGGTGAACTATGGTGGCTTTGTAGTATGTCAGCTTGGCAAAACTCAACTTCCTGTTTTTAATATTCTCTTTGCTATATGCTTCTGATAGACGTGGGTTGCAGTAAATATTTCATGAGTCCTAGAAGTTGGACACATGCTAAAACTACATTGGTTTTCCACTCAATAAATCAGTGCAAGTGTTTTTATTTTATTTTTACTTTTTTATTTTTTAAAGAGTATAAATTAGGATTAAAACAAAAAAAATTACAAGTGATACAGAATCTCAGTCAAGAAAGTAATCAGAATTTCACAGCATTTGTTGTAATACATAGTGTTGTCTTCCAACCAGTTATTAATATTAGCAGACATGTACATGCAAAATTGGAAGAAGAGAGAAAGAGAAAGAAGTGTATAAGAAATTAAGAAGACAAAAAGCACAAGCAATTAAAAGTAATTGTAAGACTAAGTATTAACTGCTCTCTTCCATAGACCAGCAGAAATGTACAGTACATTATACGAACCATCCTGCTTACATACATAAATAAATCTCTGTCCCCAATTCCATCTCCCGTGCTTCTCCTTAACTCAGCAACTCCTGCTTTTGAATAAGTTCATTCCCTTTTCCCAGTATCAGTTGTACCCTTCAGATTCCATTTTCTTTTCCTTTTTTTTAGAAATGTATTTGGTTGTTAACAGGGCCTTACTATGCGGCTCAGACTCACAGTGGTCCTACTGTTTTTAGCTTCCCCAGCACTGGGATTACATGTGTACCACTACATCTGGAATCTGTGGCCACCTCAGCCCACCCTGGAGGTGGGGTTGGCACAGCATGTGGTGCTGGGAATCAGACGGTGGTCCCTGTCCTTGCCTAAGCAGGTGCTTTAGTCTGGTGAGCTATCTTGCTGGCCCCAGATTCCATTTTGTCTTTCAGGTTCTCTCACTATGGAGATGGTGTGATGTTTGAACATGCAGGTCTGATTTATTTCACTTAAAAGTATGTTCTTTAGTCGCATCCATTTACTGACAAAAACCCAAAAATTTATTCTGTTTTTATAGCTGAATAATACTACATTGTGCAAAGATACCACATCTTTTTAATCCATTCTTCAGTTGGGGCATCTGGGCTGTTTCCAAGATTTAGCTATGACAAATTGTACTGCTATAAACATGGGTGTACATAGATTGCTGTGGTATGAGGTTTTCAGTTCTTCTGGAAAAATATCCAGAATGGGAATAGCTGGCTTGAATGGGATCTCTAACCCTAGCTTTATGAGGAATCTCCACACTGATTCCTATAGTGCTTGTGTCAGTCTGCATTCCCAACAGTGGAGAAGGGTTCTTTCATCTACACAGACCCTCCAGCATTTTTGGCTGACTGTTGATGTTATCCACTGATTCTGGGGTGAGATGGAATCTCAGTATTGTTTTAATTTGCACTTCTCAAACTACCAATGATGTTGAACTTTTTTTTTTTTTTCATATACTTGCCATTTGTATTTCTTCCACTGAAAAGTGTATGTTCATCTCAGATATTTGAATTTGGTCTTTGAATTTTGGGGCCCTGATTGTTTTTTAATTCTTTATATGTTCTAGAAAGAAGGTCTTTGTCAGAGGGACAGTCAGGTATAATTTTTTCCCAGTTTGTGGGTTTTCTTTTTACTCAGTTGGCGATTGGCTTTGAAGTGCAAAAACTTGAGTTGAGATCCCAGTATGGTTTTTGTTCATGAACTCTTCTCTTATCCTTATGTCTTTAAGAATTCTGCATATATTTTCTTCCAGAATATTTAGTGTTTCTGTTTTCATATTTAAACCTTTGATCCATTTTGACTGTAGCTTTGTGCATGGTGATAGGTAAGTGTCTAGTTTTAGCCCACAGCATGTGGAAAGCCAGTTTTCCCAGCACCATTTATTAAAGAGGCTTTCTTTCTTTCAGTGAGCATGTTTGGCCCCTTTATCAAAGATAAGGTGGCTAAGTGTGTTTGCAGTTGTGTGTGCATCATTGAGTCTGTTCCATTGATCCTTAAGTTTGTCTCTATGAGAATACAATGCTGATTTTGTCCCAGCAGCATTATAGTATAATTTCAGGTTAGGGATTGTGATACTTTCTGCATTTTCCTTTGCTCACCAGGATTGCTTTTGATAATCTGGGTCTCTTCTCATTCCAAATAAATTTGAGGAAAGTTTTCTCTAGCTCTGTGTGGTATATGAATGATGTTTTAATCAGGATTGCATTAAAACCTGAATAACATTTTGGAGTATGGCCATTTTCACAATGTTGCTTCTTCCTATCCAGGAGCATGGATTAGCTTTCCATTTTCTCAGATCCTCTTCCATCTCTATTCTTAGAGTACCATAATTTTCAGTGTATAAAAGTTTTATGTCCTAGGTGAGATTGATTCCTAAGTATTTCATTTTTTTTTGGATGTTATTGTACAAGGTGTGGTTTTTCCTAATTTCTCTCTCAGTGGGGTCATTGTGTACAAAAAATGCTACTCATTTTTGGGTGTTGACTTTATATCTTGCTACATTGCTGAATTTGGTGATTAGGTATACAACACCAATGGTAGAGTTTTTGGGGGAGTCTATGTAGAATATTGTGTCATCTGCAAATAATGATAATTTCACTTCTTCTTTTTCAATCCTTATTCATTTTATTTCTATCTCTTGTCTATTTGCTCTGGCTAATGTTTCCAGAACTATATTGAATAGGAGTGGAGACAGTGAATATTGTTTTCTTGTTTCTGATTTCAAAGTGAAGGCCTTTAGTTTTTGTCCATTTAATATAATGTTGGCTGTTGGATTCTCATAGATGGCTTTTACTATGTTGAGATACAGACCATCTACACTGATTCTCTGTAGATTTTTTTTTAAATCATGAGTGTTGGACATTGTCAAAAGCTTTTACTACAACTTTTGAGATGATCATTTGGTTTTTTCTTGGTTCTATTAATGTGATGTATTACATGTAAGGATTTTTTGTATGTTGAACCATCCATGCATTTCTGGAATGAATACCACTTGGCCATGATCTATAATCTTCTAGATGATTTGGTGCATTCTGTTTGCTAGTAAGTTATTGAGGACTTTTGCATCTATCTTCATAAGAGAGATTGGACTGTAGTTCTTTTTTTTAGTTGTATCTTTCTCTGGTTTGGGAATCAGAGAAACACCTGCCTCTAGGAAGGAAGAGTTTGGGAGAATTGCTTTCCTTTTGATTTAATTAAAGAGTTTTAGAAAAATTGACATTAAATTTTCTCTAATTTTATTGTAGAATTTAGCTGTGAATCTTTCATGACCTGAGGTTTCTTTGTTGGTAGCTTTTCTTTTTTATTTCATTTTAAATTTTGTTTCTCATATTGAATTATTCAGAATTTGTGTATCTTTTTGACTCAGCTTTGGAATTTCATATATATCTTGGAAACTGTCAACTTCCTTTGTGTTTACCATCCTGTGAGAATAAAGATTTTGGAAGTAGGTATTGATGATAATCTGAATTTCTTCCAGGCCTGTAGTGATTCAACCCTTTCATTCTTGATTTCATGAATCTGGATTTTTTTTCTTTCCTTTTTAGATTAGGTTGGCTATGGGTTTATCAATTTTATTTGTTATTTCAAAGATCAACTCTTTGATTCATTTATTCTTTGTATTATTTTCTTCATCTCCAATGCATTAATTTCTGCTCTATTCTTTATAATTTCTTGCCTTCTTTGGAATTGGGGCTTGACTTGCTCTTCTTTTTCTATTAGCTTGAGATAGAGCATAAGATAATTTTTTTTTGGCTATTTCTGTTTTCCTAATGTGTGAATTTACTGTCGTAAATTTTCCCTTAAGAAAGCTTTCATTAGGCCCAGTGAGATAGCTCAGCAGACTAAGTGCCTGCGTAGGGACCACGATTTGATCCCTGGTACCACGTGCTGCACCAGTGCTTCCCCCTTATGCTCTGAGCAGGCAACCAAGCCTGTGTGTTGTGGCAAAGGCCTGCAATTCCAGTATTGGGAGGCTTGAACACAGGAGGATAAGTGACTCTGAGCTGCACAGTGAGACCCTGCACAAAATACAAAACAGCAACAACAACAAGAAAGAAACCTTTCATTTCATCCCACAGGTCTTGGTAATTTGTATCTGTATTTTCATTTGATTGTAGATAATTTTTAATTTCTTCTTTAATTTTATTTGTGATTCACTGGCTGTTTAGGAGGTTATTATTTAATTTCCATGTGTTTATGATGTTTTTGTAGTTTCTTTTGTCAACATTTTCCAGTTTTATTGCACTATGGTCAGGTAGTATGCATTGGATAATTTCAATTCCTTTGCATTTACTCACATGTGCTCTGTGTGCTAGTATATGGGCTATTTTGGAGAATGTCCCATGTGCAGCTGAGAAGAATTTGTATTCTGTTCTTGCTGGTGAAACACTCTGTAAAGGTCTACCAACTCAACTTCTTCACAAGTTTGGTTTAGTTTCATTATTTCTTTACTATTATCTTGACTAGTTCATCTGTTGTTCTATCTCTTTGTGATAGTGGCATGTTAAAATCTCCCATTACTATTGTATTATTGCTCATGTAATTTTTCATGTCTATTAAAACTTGTCTTACATAGGTGGGTACTCCTACATTGGGTGCGTATATATTTATAATTGTTATCTCTTCCTTTTGAAGTTTTTCCTTAACAAGTATGTATGATCTTTATCTCTTTGAATGATTTTTGGTTTGAAGTTGTTATCAGCAATGAGAATAGCTACCCCTGCTATTTTCTGATTGCCTGCAGCATGGAAGATTGTTTTCCATCCTTTGACTTTTAGTCTGTGAATTTCCTTTTGGGTTAAATGAGTTTATGGTATGTAGCATATTGTTGGATTTAGTTCCTTAATCTACTCTGCTAGTCTTTTTCTTTTGATTGGTGAATTGAGGCCATTTACATTAATTGTTAGAATTGATACATATTGGCTTATCTTTGTCATGTTATTTTCCATGCTTTCCCCTCTTTTTAATTACTTGCTCTGTTGGTGGTTCATTTCTGTTGTTTCTGAAGCTCTGATCACTTCTTTCTCTTGCTAGAATATCTGTCAGTAGTCTTTTTAGGGTTGGTTTGGTCGTCATGAATTTCTTCAGTTGTTCTTTGTCATGGAATGATCTTATTTTGCCATTAAATTTGATGGATAGTTTTTCAGGGTACATCAATCTGGGTTGGAAATTATTTTGTTTCAGGACCTAAAATACTTCACTCTAAACTCTTCTTTGTGTGAGGGTTTGTGTTGGGAAATCTGCATGATTCTGATGGGTATCATAGGTATTCTGTTTCTTCTCACTAGCAGTGTTTACTGTTCTATTCTTTTGTTGAATTTCTGAGATCTGATTATTATATGTCTAGATGTTGATTTGTTGTAATTATGACTGTATTGAGTTCTATATACCTCATTTATGTGTATGTCAGGTTCATTTCTCATTTCTGGAAAATTTTCTGCTAGAATTTCTCCAAATAGTCTTTTTGTGTCATTTGTGCTGTCTCCCACTACTTCATTGACATCTATTATTCTTGTACTATTTTTCTTTGAATCATTTTGTAGCTGCTGAATTTTATTTCCTGGTTCTTCATTAGTTTTAAGAGATCTATCCTTTAATGTTCATCAGCCACACCACTGTCTTCAAGGTCTGAAAGTCTATCTTCAGTTTCATCCAAGAAGTTTTGCCAGATTTTAATGGAGTTCTTATTTTCCCAGGTATCTGTTTGAATCTGTTTCATGCATTCTAATTCTTTCCTGTATTGTTCACTCAGTGTTTCCATCATTTTTCTATTTTTCTCTATTTTTTAAATCTATATCTCCTTTACCTGTGCTGAGCAATCCTTTCACAATTGTTATTTCTTTTTTTGACCTGAGAGATTATTTCTTCTATAGTCTGATGGACTTGTTTCTTTACTTAATTGCTATCATTTCAGAGATTTCAGGTGTGTGATTTTCAAGTTCTTGTATGTCTTTCTCTTCTGGATTTGTTTTGGGTGGGCTAGAAGATTGAGATTACCTTTTGCTCTTGTGTTTTGGCATGTTTGAAATTCCCATAATCACATAGACAGAGTCCCACAGACTACTCAGAGTCCATCAAAGTTTTTAAATGGCTCTAGGAATGCTCCAATCTTGCTTGCTCTGGCCCTACAGATTGCAGCTTTCCTGTGTCCCACAGGCCACTCAGAGTCCTCCTAAGTTCTTAAAACTTTAGACCAGAACCAACAGTAGCCTCATGCCTATGTGCTGGGGGCAAAGAAAGGTCAGAGCAGACCAGAGTCCCACAGGCTGCCCAAGGTCTGCAAAAGTTCTTAACTGGTGCCAAGAAAAATTCTGCATCTGTGCAGACTGAGACCTTAGATCGCAGATCTCCTGCATCCTGCCAGGGCAAGTGTTTTTGAGACCCTAGCATTTTGCCAGATATTACTATTTACATAGATGAATGTGTAACTGCTGCACCCTCCTCTGGACACTCCTTTAACTTCGTCAAGCCCAGGGCCAGGCATATGTTAGTTGTCTTAACAGCACTATCTTTATTGTCAAAACAACTACACTTACATCTTTGAAGTCAAAAGCGGTGATAGCCTGGTAGAGTTGAAGTCTTTCTTGTAGTTGCCAGCTTTAGTTTATGGATTACAGCTGAGAACTCTTTTTCCTCCATTTTATAATCATCTTCATTTTCTTATCTTTTCCCAGTAGACTAAGCTCCAATAATATATGTGAAGATAACAGCTCTACAGAAAACTTTTTACTAAGTCCTGCTATAACACAAGCTCAAATTATGTAGTCAATTATATATACATGTCACTCACAAAAGTAGTGATGGATAAAAGCACTGAATGAAAAAAAGAGCACTCAATATATGAATTTAAAAAAAAACTGTTATACTGAAAGATGTATTGTCCATAATCTTCCTCAATATACTCCCCTCCATTCAGGCATATGTCTTACTGATCTTTCCACGTTCTCAAGCAGTTCTGGGAGTTTTCCTTCACAGGTGTCTTTAGTTGAATTGTTGTGCCTGTATTGATGTTCTGAATCAATTAAAATGTGCAAATTTTATGATCATTTTCAGAAGTTAGTGAATAAGGTGGACAGAGATATGTCATAATGTTTCTATTGACAGAAATTGCCATAAATGTTTTGTATCAATTCAGAACATTGAGGCAGTCATGAAAAGGATTTCAAGTGCTTCTTCTGCAAGAATGATAAGGCATGCATATTGGTGACCAGTGAGATACCTCAGCAGACTAAGTGTCACTATATATATATATATATACAGTCTTTTGAGTGGGATTAATGGTAATGTACTTTTCACTGTGCTACATTTTAAAAAAATTTAAATGTAAACATTCACTATTTTTACAACAATGTACACATTTCAACGTTCTACATTTTTTATTGAACCCCAATTCATACAGAATTTGGTAACATGAGTGAGGTGTTCTTTGGGACAGAGAAAGTGTTTAATGGCAATAAGAGTGAGATGTGGTATATATAACTTAGCAAGAATATCAAGAAAAATGAGATATTAATTTAGGTGGAGACTAGACCATAGTTACTGAAAAGGATAGTGTTATGGCTATCCCTTCTATGTTGTTTCTATATAGAAATATATTATCATGGAAGTACATATTCCAATAGAGAGAATAATACAAATAATACCAAAGAGCAGTTCATAGTTTTTCTCTTATAGTCTCTACTTTAAACTTACCTAAATCAATGGGGGTCATTTTTGAGTCCTTCTTTATTCTTCATGTATTGATCATTCATGTACAATAAACTATTCCAGCAAGCAAGGATTTCTCAGTTTATGTATCAGCTAGTCAGTATTTCTGGTCATTTTCATCTCTGTCAGTTTTGGTTAGTGAATGTGGTTAGGCTGTCTCACATGCTTGTGGGCTGGTTTGCCACAATCTGATCTAGGATAGTTACAGGTGGGAAGTGTGTCTCTTCTTGCATATGCATTTTCTTCATCCATCAAGCTGGTATGGAATTATCCTTATAAAATTGGTAGGGTTTCAACAGAAGAATCGAAAAGATTTCTGTCTCTGTTTATGATTCTTTTCAGAATCTTATTTTGCAAAGCAAGTAATAAAATCAGCCTCAGAGGAAGAAGGGACTACAGAACTGTGGATCAAAGGGAATGGGTACAGGGAAATCAATTACCAGATTCACTCCCACAGTTAGTCTGCAACTTTTCATATCAAATAAAGCATCAAACCCAAATAATGATATTTTGTCAAAGTCCCTAGAGCTTATTTCATTATCTTAGTTTTGGTCCATGCTCATCTTTGGACTAGACTATGGCAATGGCTTAAAGAATGTCCCAGTTTAAATAATGTGTGTACTAAATTTATACTTGGACCTAGGCATATTGCTTTATTTGGGAACAAGACCTTTTGTAGATGTAATCAAATTAATTTATAATAGTTTATTAATTCATAATCTAGACTAATACAATGACTGATGTCTACAATCTAAACTAATACAATGACTGATATCTATAAATTTGGACACATACAGAATAATGTCAAATGAAGATGATTCAGAGATTGCAATCATCATTGGCAAACTAAGGGCAGGAAATTGCTGGCAGCTACCAGAAGCCAGAAAAGACAGCATAGTTTTAGTACATTGACCTTGGACTTCTAGCTTTCAGAAAGATAAAAGAATATGTTTCTGTTGTATTCTGTGGCATTTTATAGCAAACAGAGTTAGAGACATTTTTACAAAACATAATGGAAAAGTAACAGGTTAGTCAGTTTCATTTCCAATAACCCGAAGAGCTTCTCATACTGACTTTTCCTTCTGATGAAGTCTTCTGTCATTCCAATAGTTTCCACCCACTTCTGTTATCAAGAAGAGGAGTATTGTTAGGGACATTTGAGACCCCTTACTGGAGAGTTTGAAGGTCAGCTGGGAGGGTCAACATGGCATGGGAAAAATTGTGGATAATGCAAAGCTCTCAAAAACATATTTGAGAAGCTAGGTTGCATTAGAAAATAATATTAACACTTTCACAGGGAAATCTTGGAGATAATTTTTAAAGTATGTGAATAGGAATGTTGTTTAAAACTAGACTGTGAACATTCCCTTTTGAAAATCAAAAGAAAGGACAAGTGTATTCAAACACTCTCCTTGAACATTTGTTGATCTTTTTGCAGCTGTCAAGAGTAGTGATCATTAATCAGTATTTACTAGTTGGACTAAATGAATTAGAGGAAAGTAGTAACAAATTCAATTAAAGAAGGCAATTATGTTCCGTTGTACCTTGTATTAGGGAGATCTTAAAAACACATAAGTTAATTCTGAAGGAAATTCATTATTCACTTCCTGTGTGAAAATCATATTTCTCTGTTCTTTTGTTTATCATGTTACAGTATATTCTATGGGCTTACCAAAAGAAAAGAATACAGCTGAAGTGCTTTGGGCAGCTTTGATACTGATTATAAAACTTTCAAGTTACTCACAGTAAAGAGCAGGCAATGGGTAGGCTGGTGATGGTAGTTAGTGGGAACAGCAAAATCCACTGGAAAGGAAGAGCAGGACCTGGATGAAAGATTAAATTCATCACCTTAGGGCCAGTGAGATAGCTCAGTGGATTAAATAGCTGCTTTGGCAAATGCAGGGACCAGGGTTCGATCTCTGGTCCCCCATGCCATGCCAATCCCACCTCCAAGGCACACTGAACCAAAAAAACTACTAAGTCTGGGCATGGTGGCACACACCTGTATTCTCAGCGTGAAAACAGGAGGATCACTGTGAGGTTTGTAATGAGACCCTGTACCAAATACATAAATAAGTGAGAGACAGGGAGAGAGAGGGAGAGGGAGAGAGAGAGAGAGAAAGAGAGAGAGAGAGAGAGAGAGAGAGAGAGAGAGAGAGAGAGAGAGAGAGAGAGCAAATCACCACTTTATACATTTCTTATTTAGAATATTTGCCATGGGGTTGGCCTAGACCCACAAAAGCCAGCTAGGATTTTCCCTTTTCTTAAATCATTTCAAGCTGATTTCTCACGAGGCAAATGACATTCAACTAATAATTTCTAAGGAACACTTACTTGAATGCATCTACAGAAATTAAAACAATATTTTTTCCAAAAAGGACTACCTAACTACCTCTTTGTTTATTTATCTTTAGATTTTAGGGTGCAGAACAAAGCAAACCTCAGTTCACAATTCATGCCACAGTATCTACATTGCTCTCTGCAAGGATGTCATTTATATTCTTGTTCCCTTCTGTACTCATTCCTCATCAAAAGAATGGTTCAAATCCTATGTGAGTGCTCTTGAAAATATATATTCTTTTTGCATATTTAATTAATATTTATGTTGGGCTTCCTAAAATCATAGAGTAAGACAAGAAGTCTGGTCCAAGTGATTACTGGATGAGCATTCACAAAAGAGGAATGAAGAAAGAAGGGTAGATTAAGATACAGAAGTAAGTAAAGACTCAAGGACTGGCAAAGAACACAGGGGACACAGAGTATACTACAAGGGGCTAGCAGAAGTATGTCTGCCAGGAGTCACTGACTGAGGGCCCTCTATTCCTGGATATGGGTGAAGTTCCTGTTCCCAGGCCCAAGAGGGTGTCAAAAGAAGTCAACCATGAGCCATTGGTAGCTAACACTAGTACAACAACTGGGAGAGGATTGTCCAGGTAGAGGGACCTTAGGCTAGTCATCAGTGCACACCCACCTTTTCTTGCACCATTCAGAAATATTTCCTTTATATGTTAATCTTACTTTACCCAGGTACAACTTCTCTGGTAGTCAATTTGGTTATAATCACTGAAAACTTAGAAAAGGAGCACTGGGGGACAGCAGTGCCCAACACTGTAGTGAATCCCAGTGTCTTAGGTAAGCCTACTCTTCCTCTCAGTACTCAGCCTACATTTTCTCCACTTCCTTTAGTATTTCTACTGGGCTGGTTTCAGATTTAATGAGACATTTCCTAGTAGCAGCCTCCCCACCTCTGGAAACAAGGACTTCTCTTCTCCTAGTGTCTACAGTTGTTGCAACAGAAAGCAAACATTCTCTAAGTGTATAACTGGGGATGATTTTGAACAGTTTCTTTTTTCATTTTTAATTTGGAGATGTTACAATTTAATGGTTTTAGCTTACAATGTGTATCTTATCTTGGCAGACAGCATCTTGCCCTTACAGGACATCATTTCCAAGCTGGCATGTTAGCTCCATCTTCACTAGCTGGCAGCTTCTGAATAGTGTGGCATGTTATGGGATCACTGAACATATGAACAGTGTGGTATGTGATAAGCTCCCTGAGCCACATGGACACTCGCTCATGACAGCAGTCCCTTTACTTTGAAATGGTTCATCTGGTGAGACACTCGGTTATGATTCCATAAAGGTAGAACACATACTTTGAAACTGTGATTGTGCTGACTGAGGTACTGTGTGAAGAAACGGTAACCAGTATCCAAAATATATGTTACTCTTGGTCAAGGTTTACCCAAACTGCAAGTGACTTATTGTAATCAGCTTGACTTCAAGTTGCTGACTGTTTCCTAGGAGGCATGGCTCAGCATGGGTGTTCCTAGCAGATAAGGAGGAATAATAGCTTGAAAAGTTTGGGAGAAGAGTGACCTTAGGCAGCTGGGAGCAGGCAAGACCTAAGAGTCTATTGCAATTACTATTTTGTATATTAGATAATAGTGAGAATACTAAGATAGTTAAGGACAGAGGCTGACAACATCTAACAGAGGCTGAGTCAACTTGCTTTTCAGTATGTGATTTTTCCTGGGAATTGATGGATAATATAAATACACTCTATGTTCATACTCACAGCTCCATGACAGGCTTCTTTTCCTTGTTCCTTTGATTTTTCAGTCTTGCTCCTTCCAGGTCCCTGAGCATCCAGCTAAACCACTCTAAATTATTCATGAATCCATGTATGTACATCCTTGATTTTGGACCATTCCCTTTCCATACAAAACAGAAGACCAACCGCACCACCTGAAGTTCTGCCCACTGGGACAATTTTCCCTCATTGCATTCTTCAGGACACCCCTGAGGGGGACCATGAGTAGCACCTGTCTGAGTTCATCTTATACAAACTTACCAAGATGACCCACTCAAAGACTGAGTTCATGCTTCTTCCTTATTTTTTTGTCATAGGTGGGAGTTGAAAAAGTGTTTAGTTGACAGGGAAGAGTGACATGAAATATTTTAGCTGTTATTACACTTCATATTCTCTATCCGAACTTGATCAAGCCAAAATCACAGATACCACTTCCACCGAACAACAGATTGTTCTTGCTCTCAGACTTTATTTATCTGATTAAGCCCAGCTCCTGAGAAATAGTTCTATATTCATAGTCATTGATTTCTCATGGCCATGGCCCATGGCCCTTTCCCAGGGCCCAGCAGCAGAACAACATTACTTTTATAAATTATATAATTTTCTTTCAAACAGTTGGACTTATCTTGCTCTAGAACCCTAGGGACATTCTACTGCAAAGCTCCTAGCAAGCCAAAGACCTTTTATGATATCTTTGTAAACCATTGCCTGAATTTACTGCAAAATATCAGATTACTCTGGGTTCCACTCAACATAAGTAGACTTTTGGATGACCCAAGAAAAGATTCATAGCTGTATTCCCAAGTATAAAGTATTTTTCTTCCAAAACTCAAAGTGGCTTATCAATTACTACAGTACTTTTTAATAACAGGAGGTTCATTTTCTTGGTATTTTATATTTTATTTTATATTCTAGTATTCCTTGGACTACTGGTAAAATATTCACTCATGTTGAGCATATCTTATAATTATATAAAATTCCTTCCTTTTAAAAAATATTTATCTTTCAAGGCATTATCATTTCTTGTCTATTAGGTCTGGTTAACATTCTTCATCAATATAGTGGATTACAGTGATACTCCGTAGGGTGGATAGAGGATCAGTTCTCTTTGGACTATATTATGATGGTGAGTGAGAGAATTAACATAGATATAGGCCAAAATCATGAAGTTGTGCTGCTGTCAATTCCAAACAAGTGCAAACTATCTCTGATCCTCTTTACCAACAGATATAAAAATGCATGTTTTCTATGAATAGCTATGCCATATCTCTAAGGCTGGGCTAATCTCTTCTAATAAAGATATCATTTTCAGCACAGGAACAACAACAGAACTTTGTTAAACTGGGTTGTTTACTGTCATCTACCATGATATATCTAATTTTTTCATAGATCAGGTAGGTAAATTAAGGATATTATGGCCACTGTAATTCCTACATCTTTGGAAGTAACACTAGTAAAACTCCTGCCATTCCTCCAAGTTTTAGTACTATTTCGGGTTAACTTAGTTGAGAAGGTTTCAGGAACCTTTCCTTGATTACTTTTGCTTGGTTCTATGGGTAACAGGACAAAAATTAATTAAGATGTATTATGTATATATACAAACCACCTCATTTAAATGTAATTATGTATTGAAAACACACACTATTAAAAGCACATTAATAGCATTTAGAAAAAAAGAATCAATACAAATATGTCACAAAGGCTTAGTGTATCCACTGCAATCATTTGAAAAATGAAATGACTGTAAGATACTTGGACTCTCTGAAAAATAGATATGGGCCAGGACTCTAATGATTTGTTACCTGACAGTCTTGTGTTCCTGCTTTAGTAGAGGTGACCCAAAGGCATCATATGTACATGAATCAGCATGAATTGGTCCCTGTGTCTCACAGAGTATTTTCTTTTCCTTGGAGTGTAGTTACCCAGACAAATGCCTACAGGTCTTTTTAGATTTAACTTGGAGAATCACTGCTGGACCATGATGTTGCAGAATCTTGGGATGGTATTGTACAATCTTGGCTTTTTTTATATTGGGTATGTTCTGTACAATTAGTCATGGTAATTAGTGATAATGCTTTAAAGGTTACTTTGCAAGTCAAATGGAGTATTGGATAGGAACCAGCACTAGTTGACAAATTAAAACGTAGAAATATGCGTTCCAGAGAAACAATCTATCCTGTGGTATCTAGTGCAGTAATTCTTGCTCTCAGTGCAATCCACAATTTAATTATAATGTCAATATCTATGTACACGGCAATATCACTGAAGTGTATTGGGTATTATTGCGTTCTGTGGTCCATCATAAATTTTTTTTGTTAAATTTTGATCTCACTCCGCATTGCTGTGTTCAGAGAACTGAGGTTTAGGAAGTCTGTTTTCACAAGAGTAATGATATTCCTGGCACTATGTTCCATCTGTAAAGCTAAAACCCTATACAGATTTAACTACTCTAAAAAAATAAAATTATTTACTTCTTCAATTTAGGACCTCTAATTAGAAGAGCCACGTATAAGCACATTGTAGGAATTGGAACAAATGCAAAATGCATACATTTCCTGAAATTGAGTCGGTTAAAATGCTTAAAAAAGAAATGAACCTCTTCTGTTAACAAGTAAATATTATATAAACAGCAAAGAATACCCTATGGAAATACAAACTAAATTTTCTCTGTAGATTGAAGGTGTACTTCCCCAATATTAGTCATATCTCTTTTGTTTCCCAGGAGACACTAATTCCAGGAAAATATCTAGAGAAGTCTATTGGAGGCAATTTTCATTTGTCTCAAATGACGCACCAGGGATTTCTTAAATCTAAACTTAAATAGATTAAATTTACTTTTATTTACAGTCTCCTCAAATAACTTTCTTTAAAGCCATCATTCTCTTAAGTAAAGATTCTTGACTCACCCTAAGTTCTTTCTTAGCTACAAAAAGCCAGGTGGAGTGCATCCATATTTAAAAGCAGTGTTATTTATTTTTATGATCATTTGTAAGAGAGAAACCTGATATTTCACAAGCTCCTTTCCCTTTTATGGCTTTCATAGCTGATTAGAGACCTCATTGCTACAGGTATTGATGCAGTAACCACAAACGTGTACATATTAAGTAAGTTTCCTTTGGTAACAAGGGACATCGAGGGACATTAGAAAGGGTCTACCATATTCCCATTCTTAACTTACAAGTACTTAAAAACAAATCGTGCTTTAACCAAATAAACATTCAGTTACACTGGTAGTGAAGAAGATGTAATTCCTACAAGTAATGTCTTTAAATGTCACAAAAGGTGGAATTTAAAAATGCTCTGGCAATGGAGTTGCAGTCTTGATTACGTATCATGCTGTACCATTCCTGGGAAATTTGGTTAATGTTTGTTTTCCTTCTGAATGTACATTTTTTTTTTTTTTTGTGGAACTGAGGATTGAATTCAGGCCCTTGTGCTTGCCAAGCAAGCACTTATTCTATTGAGCTATCTCCCCAGCCCGTTTTCCTTCAGATGGAACCCATTTCCCATTTATCTTTTGCACCATTAGTTTCTCTGTGTGCCCACAATTTCCACACTCACTGATTAACATATCATCCATGCAAAGTTTCTCTGAGGTCTATGGTGCCCTCCACCCTTGTGTCCCTGGTATGATATATGGCTTTTCCCATTAAATGATGAGCTCTTGACTCTCAGGGACTACAAAGATAATGAGTTTTCCTTCACAGCGTTCTGCCAACTGGAGAGAAGTTTCTGAATTTGCCACATATTGTTTAATAAAATTTACTGCATTAAGTAGCCTTTAAGGATTTTTTGAAGTTAAGCAAATAATGCTCTCACATGGTTGAGGCATTTGGAATATAAATATGATTTTAAAATAACCTGAGGACCAGCACTAAAGGTTTTATAAGCTGAAGATACCACCACTAGATTCTTTGTGTTGTTTTTTCCTTTGAAGATTATTCTCTGTGAAATTTAGTAAACTAAGAACTCTGTGTAGTTTTCCCTAAGCTGTGTTTATAAAATGCTGTGTTTAACACAGCTATTTTCATGAGTTAGATAAATTCCTTAGAAGTTCATGCATTTATGCACAAAACTCTTGACCTTCATTTCATTTCCATCCTCTTCTAATCAATTCAAATATACCACTGCCTTATTCTCAAATATTTCAGTATTCATTCCATGCCTTCAACCTCCTCTTCCCCTCAAATAACCCTCAGAGGAAGAGCAATTATTTGAGAAAATGAAATCAAGTAAATAAGCTCTATTAAAAGAAAAACCAAGTAGCCAGTCATATTAAAGATATGTAGGGTTCCTGTGTCTGGGTGAAACAACAATAAATATTTATTGTGATGCTTCTTTTTATGAGCATTTCAAAGCCCATCTGTGGTAATAATGGCTTATCAGGCAAACCTATGCTTTAAGAGAAACTGTTTTCATTTAGATAAATGAAAACAGAGGCAAAAGAAAATGATGCAAGGTTCACCTTGTAAAAGTCACAAATTAGATACAAAGCACTGCCACAGGCAATTCTGAATTCAATAGAATAAAGCAGGCAGTCATGAACACAAGGTAATGAGCTCGTCAAATAAGGTTTTGTATTTTTTTATAATGTGCATTTTATGGGGACCAGTATAAAAACTAGTCAGTAGAATAAAATATAATTTAAAACACAAAATTCAACAAAATGCTTTTTCTAATTTGAACAACTTGTCTCAAATTCACATAAAATGACAGGTCTGGAGCAGTTTGTAGCTTCCTCTTTCCTAACGCCTTATGAAGCTGTTTGGTTTACTCCCACGTACAGGTCTCCAACACTACCCCAAAAAATGTCTGCTTCAATGTTATTGATATTAAAATATGGAAGTTACAGTTTTTAAAAAATTGTAGTTGCTTGGTCATTGAACGTATTCATAAGCTCATTTTACCCGGTGTTTGTTATGTTTCAGGTGTCTTACAGATATTATCTTCTCAAATTTCCAGAAATAAATAAACCAGGCTTTTCAAAACAAAGTTTATTTATATTGAAATGTAAGTACTGTTCAATGAAGAACATTGATCTTAAAAGAATCAGGCTTCATTCTTACATCAAGATCTGTGTTTTCTCTGAGCTTCTACAGACTTAGAAATCTATAGAAGTGTTTCTCACTTGCATGCTTGCATTTCTGTTACTCTTGAGTAAACAGCATACCAGGATTCATTCCCTTGACTACTGTCTTTATCTTCCGATGCATAACAGATTCTCAGTTTCTGATCCTCTGAGGGGTCAGATTAACTTAAAATAAACAAAACCCAAATAGGATAGGACTCTGGTATTTAGCCATGAATCATCTTATATATCAAAGCTCTGCTAGGAGCTCTAGAAGACAGAAACATTGCAAATATGTATGTTTCAAGGGTGACACTGTTATAAACAGAGTACTAGAATACTGTGGTGTGCAAAAGTGGAGTTATATGCAGACAAGGTAAGTGTGTGGTGGGAGTGGAGCCCTCTGGAAGAGGAATGCTTCATGCAAGTTTATGAACTATTTTTTTTTTTTTTGTAAGGAGTATTAAGAACCAGTAAAGGAAAAATATCCAGAAAGAGAGTCTGTGAAGAAGATTGAGAATTTCAGTAGAATTCATGTGACTAGATGCATGGAGGCTTGCAGCTGAATAGTTGCTCTGATGTATTGTTTCTAGGTTACTACCGCTGGAGCACAAAGCGCAGTAGAAAAAGGGATGTGTTCGTGAGACTCACTTTTGCTCTGGTCATGAATGAATCTGCAAAGTTCAGTGGCTTAACAGAGTACAAGTTTATTTCTTACTTGTGGGAGAGGCCTCTGCATGTTCTTGATCAATGAGTGGCTCTGTTTTATTCCTATACTGTGATTTCAGGGTCCAGATCCCTTCCATCCTGTGGTTCTGTTGTCCCATAAAACTACCTTCCTGGCACCCAGATGGCAAAAGGGAAAGGAACAATGAGAAGCTTACATACTTCTTATAGTGTCTAGCCCCTAGCCTAGAAACAACAGATCTAATTTCTGTTGATAGTCCACGACAGTGCTCATCAACCAACCTCACTCATATGCACCTAGGGCCAGAAAGCGTATCATTTGGCTGGCAGCTAATTCTCCACAGTGGGTTATACTATGGGAGAGAAGAGCAGGAAGGATGGGATGGCTCGCTGTCTCAAGCATCAGGAAATTTTTGCCCCTTTAGTCATGTCCACTTCTTAATGATGAGTTCAATAGAAGGCTGAAGTTAGGACTGACGAGTGCAGGAGGTACATGGTTGAAAGAGCCCAGGAGGTAGAATATTTGCTTTTCAACTCTTTCTGATACCTCTCAGTTTTCCTAAGCAAATGCACAACCTTCATGGAAGTGTTGAAAGAAATGATGTTTCCAATTTCATATCATATGAAAAGCACAGATTTACTTAGCATTTGTAGTATATTTCTAACAGGTGGTCAACTTACTATACCCAGCTGAATTAAACTAGCATGGTGCTGGGTATGAGAGGCCCACCTGAGGATTGTTGTCAACAGCATGAAGATAGAAGAGGAGAAGCTGCTAAAACATTGTTAGGTGTGCTGTTTGGAGAGGCTGTGGGGCTGTTGGAAGCTGCTCGTTCTCTTGGGCTCTTCTGCTGGAGGCCCTTGTCATGCTGGCTTTCCCAATGAACTTTGGAGAAACTTGAGTCCTCATCTTGAGTATTGATCAATTTCTGACTCCAGAGGGGAAGATGGTGCACTGCTCAGCCTCATGAAGCTTGTCACACTGGCTTTCCTGGTGGGAACTCAGCTTTCCTCATTGCTGGAGGAGCCTGAGATGTCACTGTTGTGGAGGACGGTTGTGGTACTTTTGGAGGCGCTCTGGCGATTACCCTGAACTGTTGCTTCCTAGCTCCAGTTCAGATCCCTCAGCTTCTAGCACAGATCCTTCATCTTACTGGAATAGACTTCCTAGTTTCCACCACTGACCTTTGGTCTTTCCAGCATATACATATATATATATGAAGCAGGCCTGCATGAGACCTAGTTGTGGGCTCTAGGCCTCTAGTTGGACTCATAAGAGGCATTGTTATGATCTCTAGGCCCTCAGCTGGATTCTTTAGTGTATGGATAGATTTCCTGTACTTGTAAGATGTGATTCTTGGATGATTCATTATAAAATAGTATCATAAAAATGTGTCCTGTAGTAGTGTTCACCTTGCAAAAACCCCAAATCATGACAACATTATTGAATTTATTATTTAATAATATGCTCTGAGCACTTATTATATAAGAGATATGGTATGTGGAAGATAGAACTCTAAGTATATCTCTATGTGGGTGGGATTTATAAGAGTAGTTTTCAGAGGTTTTTAATACTAACATTTTAATGATTACCCCATATTCACAGCCAACAACAGTGGCTTATGGAGGCACCTATTTTCACCCTATAGGATATTCTTTCTGGTACCCACCTCCTGGCGAAAATGAATGACTTGACTTCTTGGGTTTAAGACTGGATGGGTTTAGTAGGAATAAACCAGATCCACAGGAGTAAACTAGAAATTTTTGTAGACAGAGTATAGGGACCCTAAAAAGGAGAAAGGTGATAGGAAATACCCACAGTATAGAAACATAGATATCCACAGCCCATTAAATAACAGCTTTTAATATAGTATATAGTGATTCCAGTTAAACCATCCAGTGGAGCAATAGCTAGCTAATTACTAAAGAAAGCTTGTGCACAGATACCTATATGGATGTTTTTGAACTCAAAAACAGGAAAACAAGATAAAATTGCAAATTAAAGCTAGAAATATCAGTATAAAAATGTCAGAATGTGGAGTTTTTTTAATGTGTTTTAACAATACTAATATTACCAAGCTGCTGTGGAATTAAAAAGGATGAATTACAATGGGTGTTAGAAGTGTACAGTAGAATGGGTCTCTGCTGAGTCTCAGGTTTTTGAAAAATGTATATTATAAAATCACTAAGATTTGCCCCAAATCAAGTATTGTTTTGCTTAGACTTTGATATATAAAGCATCTTATTTAGGTGAATTAAAAACCACTATAGGTTATAACTTCAGGGTAGGCAGAGTCTCTGTCCTAAATTCCTATAAGAGGATGCAATTTGCTGCTGTTGTAAATAAATATCAATTGTCAACTCAGGTTCCATAGGCCTGGAATAGTTTTTCACCTTCTGTCTCTTTGGGGTCAGTTTCTTATGATGAATGAGAAGCTGCTTTTGCCCTTCAAGAAAATGCAATAAAACTAGAATCACCTTTGTGCTTCCGCTGCCTGCTTTCCCAGCCTAGTGGTTCAGAATTCGAAGAATTTATTTTTGGATGTCATTAAATATAGCTAGTGATCCCTCAAATGAAATGGACTAAATGGCAAATGGCTTGCTATCTTCCACCTTTTGGTTTAGTCAACTGAAAGAAATGCACAATTCAAAATATTATTTATGAAGTAACCCCGGCTCATCTCTATCTCTAGAAGAAAAGCTTTTTTTTTGAGGGGGGGTGAGAATGTGGCAGTACATGCTTATATAGTAGTATCTTTTAGCAATGTCTTCTTATGGTAGAAAAGAATTTCTTGATTTTTATTTTTTATTTTTTTATTTCTTTTTTTTGCGGAACCAGGGGTTGAACTCAGGCCCTTGCACTTGCGAGGGAAGTGCTTATTCCATCGAGCCATCTCCTTGGCCCCCTCTTGATTTTTATTAACTTTTATTACTACATGTTTGAAGTACATAGTGCTCAAATTTATAATGAAGACTATGTCCATGTCTATAACACATTTTAATCTTTCTGCCCCCCCTTGTCTCCTCTCCATCCAACATTTCTTTAGCTCCCCATTTGCAAATGCTCTATTTCCTTCAATTATTTTTCTTTGAAATCTCCTTTTCCTTCTTCCGCTTCCCCATCTCTCCACTTCTTGTTTCTCTTCCCACCTGAAAATGTACTTCCTTCTTCCTCATATCTAGTGTCTATTTTGGTCCTTATTTATACTTGGGTTTCTCACACAAGGAAAACAATGTGATATTTGAACTTTGTGTCTGATGTATTTCATTTCAGAGTACAGTCTCAAGACACGTCCTTTTACCTACAAGCGAGGCTACTCTTTTTCCTTTATCTCAATTCAGGAGTGGAAATTCCAATACCTTCCCGTGGAAATGAAAATATAATCTTCTCTAAGATGCTTTTTTAAAAAATGTACTTAGTATAGGGTCTACAGGGTCTCATTGCACAGATCAGACTCAGTGATCCTCCTGTTTTCAGCCTCCCATGTGCTGGGATTGCAGGTGTATGCCACCACGCCAGGTCTCCAGCACGGCACTGCATGCCGGGGAATCCAGCAGAGTGGCTGCACCTGCCTAAGCAGGCGCTTTAGTCCACTGAGCTATGTGGCCAGCCCTACATACTTATATTTGTTATTTCTCACAGTTTCTTGTGAGTAGTTTTGTTTTCAAAAGCTCAAAATATTCTATAATTCTGAATGTATCCTAGGTGAGATCTATCTATCTATCTATCTATCTATCTATCTATCTATCTATCTATCTATCTATCTATCATCTATCATATGTATACATATATATGTAACCTAATTATATTATTTGAACACATTATTATTAGCCATAAGCTTTTTAAAGCGAAGCAGTATTACCTAAAACATATTGTTTCTTTTATTACTTCAGAACAGAAATCATTTTTGTCTAATGAGATTCTGAATCGATAGGATGTATGAGTAAATACAGACATTTAGGGAAAATTTGGATAAAATACCTGAAAAGTCTTAACTTTTAAGAGGACTGACATTTGGTTGTGAAATTTATTGGATTTCATAAATAAATATTAAACATATCTATCAATGTAGAAGGTGCATATAAAGGGTAAAGTGAAACAGAAAAGGAATCTCTAGGTTCCTTGGCCCCAAGAAGTGACAATTTAGAATTAAACTTAATCAAGAATTATCTTTTATTTTGAATAAAAAAGAAAATCAGGATGTAACAGCTGCAATCCTGTTTCATTTTTCACTGTTTCTTTCCTACTACCAGAACTACTGTAATAATCTGGGATACATAGAAATTAACGGGATGTACACACTTAGCAACTTTTCTTTCAGAGGATAACAATGTGTATAGCCTGAATTTCTCACATAAATGAAGAGGTCTTTGTTGACATTACCATTCATCCTCAGATTTTAGTGAAGCAATTTTAAAGGCAAAATACTCTTGCATTTTCCATTTTTATTAATTTTTTTTCAGTAACAGAAGAAGGTTAACAGAAGGAATAAAAATGCAGCCAGGAAATCTGTGCCAAAGTATATCTTTTATTATGATTAATGAAAATAAATAAACTAAAAATCTCCACATCTAACAATGTTTTACAAACAATAATCTAATAGGGGAAACATGAATATATCATGAGACAGGCTATCAGAAAAATATTGACCTTTTTACCTCTACCTCACCTTCGCCAGTAATAAATCTGAGCATTTTATTTCTCTGTTCTATGTCAATGAAATATAAATAAAGTGATCATAGCTCATATGGACAAAGAGGAGGAGGATTAGTGGGAATAAAGAGATATTCCAAGCTCTGAGGATGCTGTGTGTACTAAGAACACGTTGCATAGTATTTGGAGCTCTATATCAAAGACGTAAATATGCTTTCACCCAGAAATTCCACTATTAGCAACTTTCCTAAGGAGAAAAAACAATCAGAAAATGGTACAAAGACAAATATATACAAATGGTGATTCATTAAAGACTTTGTTAAAGATGAAAAAAAATCCTGCCAAATAGAGAATTATTTCATCAAGGATAGAATGTAAATTGAAAAGTAAATGAAATAAGTGAAGCAGGTTGAGTGTAGGAAAACACTGACAGCATTTCACCCCAGCCTGTCCGGCCCTGCAACTCCGCAGAGCCCCTGACCCCAAGCCCGCAAGCGAGTGAGAAGTTTTGTGACTCCTCCTCCAGCACCTGACCTACCCGCGCCCCGCCTGGTGAGTGTGTGGGAGAGCTTCTGCGCTCCCCGGTGCTCCCTGGGCCAGGGACACAACAGAGGGGAAACACAGGCTCACAGTTGTGCCAGAAGGGCTGTAGCAAAAAGGGACTGAACACAACAGCTAGATCCAGGCCAGGCGTAACTGGAGAATCTCAAACTTATTAGACTGGGACCCAACCCTCCTTACGTGCTAAGGTTGTAACTGTACCAAAGCTCTACAAAAAAGGTCAGAGGTCAGTGCAATCAAAATGACAAAGACAAGGAGAAAAATGCAATCTCAGGCCTCGACCCCACCAATAAGTGCAGAGGAGACTAGCTCAGCTGAAATGAATGAATTAACAGAGGCGGAAGCAAAGAAACAACAGCAGAAAGGGAAAGATGAACTCAGAGCAGAAATAATTTCTGAAATAAAAAAAGAAATCTTTGAAATCATAGCATGTGAAGTAGAAAATCAATTCCGGAAATATACAGAGGAAACCCAATTTGGGAAAAACTCTGCAGGAAGACGAAAACACTGACAGATAAAATAGGAAAGAAAAACGTCTGTGGGCAGGTTTAGCAGGTGGCTGCTGTCATGGAGGTTGGCTCAGGGCTGCCATGGCTTTTGATTTATTCTTAGTAACTGGAAATGCACATTTTAAAATATTTTTTCTGAATTTTAAATTTTGGAGAAAAAAAATGCAATTTTGGGCTCTAAGACATAGGCTTATGACATACAACATTTCAAAAAAAAAAAAAAATATATATATATATAGCTATACGTCGCATGCATGGCGACATTTGGGTCAATAAAGGACTTCTCATGATCACATGAGATTACAATGCGGCCAAACAATCCCCAGTCTAGTAATGTCACACCTACCATAAAGCCCCAGTGCTCATATGTTTGTGGTTTGGTGGCATAAATCTGCACTACCAGTCATACAGATACATAGTACATTATGGACAGAACCTAATATTTAATAATCACACTAGGTGACTGCTAATGATTTGAAATACGCTGCTTTCCATAATACAGCTACTTGTAAAAACATTTTACTGTGAATAGTTCGCTATATTACACTATCAGCAGTCCATACATCCATGTTCTCTGTATCTCTTGATTGGATCAGTTTTTCTTGTGCTTGATTTAGTCTTATCTTGTCATGTTCAAGGAAAAATAGGCTGCTGTCTCTTTCCCTGTCCCCCTCCGGTCACACAGTCTAGGTGCCTAGTTGGCATTATAATGTAAAAGTATGCAAGTATACTTTGATGTTGCACAACGAAGAAATGGTTTCACTATGCATTTCTCGGAATGGGTCCTGGCTTCGAGAGGCAATATTCCAAAATCTATGGTGAACGGAATACCACTACAGAAATGATTCTGTAGCTGTATTTTTATAGATGTTTCAAAATAGCATATGTGATATAATCCAGATCTTTTAAGTGTAGGTAACATGTATTCATTTGTTGTCCTTAAATGGAAGATAAAAGACTTGCATTATATCCACTAAAATGCTAAGCGCAACTATCTCTGGGTGAGGAAATCAGGGAAATTTTGATCTTTTCTATTTTTTCTACTTTAAACATGTATTATAAAATTTAAGGAAAATGATAAACTACGTTTGATTTTACAGTGGAGATAGAATGCATCATGTGATGGGAGTTAAGACGAAGAAGAGCGTGAAGATGGTGGAGAGTTTAACACAAAATTAAGGATATGCAAAACTGCTGGAAAATCAATGAATTAAAAAACAAGTTTGGCAAATAGGTTTTATATTGCTTAGAGAGCTATATTCCAAAAGGGTCCTAGAATTTCAAAGAAAAATAGACAAAACCTCTTCCCTCTAGGAGTCCAGAATCTAATGAGGATTTCCCAATGTTACAATTTAATTGTATAAAATAGAAATGTAATCACATTATAAAATGAGGATGGAAGAACACTGGAATTTGGTGATTGGAAAGAGTTTAATTTTATTTTGTTTTGTTGACCTGCTTTAAAGTCAGGATGATAAATCTCAGAAATCAATATAAGTATGAAATTACACTTGATTATATCCAGGAAAATGCCCTAATGTAATCTGGAACAATTTTAAAGTACAGGCACAAAACTGAATACTAATAATTTTATAAGAAAATTATACACAGAAAAGTTATAAGTGCTTATGTTGTTTTCTTGACATAATAAACTAAATACAATTGTTTCTTTCTTTTTTTTTTTTTTTCTTTCTTTTTTTTGGTATTTTAGAAGGGTTTACAGGGTGGTCAGGGTCTCACTACCAGATCAGACTTGTAGTGATTTGCCTGTTTACAGCCTTCCAAGAGTTGAGATTACAGGCACACGCCACCACGCCCAGTCGCCCAGTCTTATCACTGTCTCAGCATGCCCTGGAAGCAGGGCTGGCATAGCAGGCCTGGGGATTGAATCCCTGGCCCTTGGGCCTGTTTGCAGTCACTTTAATCTGCTGAGCTGTTTGGCCAGCCTTATGATTTTCAAATATAGGAATAACTCCCTTTTTGCCAGTGTTGTTTTACTTAAAGTATGCACTTCAAAGAAAAGATAGGTTTAGTAATAAAAATTTCCCTTATCTTTAAAAGATGCAAAAGGGTCACAGATACCAAAGATAAATTTTTCAGAAAAATCTGACATTTTTTTTATAAGAATGAAAAATACCAGAGAAATTTCTAAAAAGTGAAAAATTTTGCTAGAATTTTGACTTGAAAATCTCTTTATAGAACCCCATGAGAATCATTAAAGACAGTTAAAATATCTAAATAGAAGAATCACATGATAAAGATTGAACTGACATGATGAAATGTGTCAATGGAATAACGTGGTGTAGTGGTGCTGAGCATGGAGAATACAACAAAATTGAGAAATTGGCTAGAAAGAGCATATAAAATATGTGACATATATGTACATATGTAATTCAGTACACTAAAATATGATGTAATGATCCTAGAATTAAAATAAAAAGAAACAGTCTGCCAACGTCTATATGCTGTGAACATTTAGGAGAAAAAAGTAGCTCTAAGTACTAGTAGGAAAGCATATAAAACTTTCTAGGTAGGTTTTCCTAACAATGCTTCCATTTACAAAAGGTATTATATATATAATGTACATTATATATATAATGATAAATCTCAGAAATCAAATATATATCAGCTTGACATAATCAGCTAAATACAATTTTCTTTGCGGTAAGAATAACCAATCCCTTCCACAAGCTGTTTGAAATATTCAGCTCTGTTAGAGTTCTGCTACCGTGCTGTAGCAAACCCTAGGTGGTCTCTCATCCAGTTACAACCCTCTGCCTGTTAGCTGTCCGAGACAGCACTCTCATGCCCTTTCCAGCCTGTTTTGATCACCATGCTATGCTTTCCTTTTTTGGGATCAATATCTTAGATTTCACATATGAATAAGAGCATTTGGCATTTGTCTTTCTGAATCTCACTTATTTCATATAGTATATCTTCCATTTCTGTCTATGTTGTTGTAAAAGACAGAATTACATTCTTTTTAACAGGTAAATAATATTCTCTTATGTATGGAGCCCACCAAATCGGTGTACATACACATGAGAAAAAGAGAAACCTGTATAAACATGTTAATGCTAAATTTAGTTGAGACATCATGAAATTGATAGATGATATCTTTGCCCTCTAAAATTATAAGAGGCCAAAGTGGTGGCCATTAGATTTCACAAAGTTATTAGTACAGAGAACTGCTGCTTGGGTAATGTCCACCACCGAGATTTCTGCACATCCATATTCAATTTCTTCTCTAAGTTTAGTTGGTTTTCTGCTATACATGACATCCTCTAGGGTCCTTCATCTGTTTAAAAAATAGTCACACTATTTTCTTTTCCTGAAGTGTGTATACTTTTTTTTGTGGTGGACTTTGCATATTCCACATTTTCTTTACCCATTTAATCACTGATGAGTACCTAACTGGATTTCATATTTTGGTCATAATAAATATTTGAAAGCCAAGGTGGATCTACCAATTTCAGTTCCTTAGATATCTACCAAATAGTGGGATTGATTTCTGGGGTGCGGGACTGGGTAATTCAGGGTGCTTCAGCAGTGAGTGCCTATGTATTTATAATTGTTTCTTCTTGTTGTCTGGATACTTTATCATTGCTTATCAATATTTCTATGTTTTTTTTTTAAAGTTGTTTTATTTAAAGTGTATTTTACCTAAGTGTAGCTACTCTCACTAACTTTTGTTTACCATTACATAATACATACTTTTTCCATTTCTTAGCTCTCAGCATTATGTCCACCAGTGAAGTGAGTATTTTTGTACCAAAATATTATTGTGTTTTGTTTTTCAGTCATTCAATCTATATTTTTAATTGGGAAGTTAATTTATCTATAATCAAAATGATTATTGATAATTAAGGATAAATACATATATATATATATATTCCTATCATGTTAATTTTTCTAGTTTTATATTTCATTTGGTCCTTTTCTTCCTTTTTATTGAAAATTGTGGTTCTGTGAATTTCTGTCTTGATAAATTTTATTTCTCTTTGTCCCTTGTGCATTTGGTATGCTAGCTAGCTTAGTAATTTTCTGTGTTTCCATCATGATAGTTATTACCGTTTCACTTCTAGTGTAAAATTGTTTTAAACATTTTTTATAATGTTAGTCTAGTAGGTTTGGGTATCTTGAAAGAGACTTTATTTTTTTTTTTATTTTAAAAGATAACTTTGTTGAGTATAATATTTATGGTGGAATAAATGTTTTAAAAATGTCACTGGAGGAGCCGGGGAGATGGCTCAGTGGAATAAGCGCTTCCCTGGCAA
>PVKA01001025.1:124929-162173 GCA_004027165.1 Ctenomys sociabilis
TTTTTTTTTTTTTTTTTTTTTTTTTTTTTTTGTGGAACTGGGGATTGAACTCAGGCCCTTGCACTTGCCAGGGCAATGCTTATTCTACTAAGCCATTTCTTAAAGGGAATAAAAATAGTAAAAACTTTAGAAATAATGCAGAATTTCACCAAACAAAATGACAGTAATTCAACTATAGTTCTTATATTGCATATTGTTGTCTTCAAATTAGTTGTTCAGATTAATAGGTATAAGCCTGAAAAATTGGTCCAAAAAAATTAAACAGAAGAAAAGAAAAAAAGCATTAACTATTCCTTTCAATATATCAGTAGAAATAAATAGTACCATTATTCAAGTTATCCTGTGTATATCCATATATATTTTTTCTTCCTTAGAAGGGAGTTTATCTTTCTTTTTCTTTAATTAATTTTATTGAGAAACAAATAGCAATGAGACAGTTTCATAACAGATTAGTAGGACAGTTTTAATAACTAATACATTGCATATTATTATCTTTGTGATGGTTATTCATAGCACAAGATGCAGACAGGATATCCTGTCCAAACACTATTAGTACAAATCTTTCTTCTCATTCAATTAAGAGAAAGTAGCTATATATCTACCCTCACTATTTTCCATATACAGATACTGTCCCGACCAGTGGGTCAGTCAACGAGGGTTACCTGGGAGAGGAGTGCGGAATGAAGGAGGGGACAAAGGACAAGAGACGCGAGAAATGGAGACAAGACAGGATTCTGATCAAGTCTCGATTATTCAAGGAGGTGACATGGCTTTTATAGCAGGGGAGAGGAAGTCAGCGTCACTGATGACGCGGGAGTACTAAGGCAATCTTATAGGCTAGAGGCACTCATGTGATCCGCTGGGGAGTATGCGTCAGGAAGTCATGACGTGGCAGCTTTGCAGGAAGAGAAACCTATTTCCATAAGACAATGGAGGCTCCAAGGCTATCGTGCCTCCCATAAGATACAAAATGATCCCTCATTTGTATCCCCTTTTTTGTTTAGTTTTGTCAGAGACAGGTATTCCATTGCCATTTAAATGTATGTGCATGAATTCAGCAAAATAATCCAGTATAGTTTAGTAGACCATAATAGTAGTGGATTATTCATAGGACTGCCAATGTCAGAAGTTGTGACTTGAGCTTTTACCATTAATCTTTTATTTATTTATTTACTTATTTATTTATATTTTGGTGGAACTGGGGATTGAACTCAGGCCCTTGCGCTTGCCAGGCAAGTGATTATTCTATTGAGCTATCTCTCCGGCCTACTGAGCTATCTCCCAGGCCTATCTTTCTTTATATCTGTGTAATACTCTATTGTATAAAAATAGTGTATCTTTTTTGTCTATTCCTCAGTTGACAGGCATTTGAGTTGTCTCCAAGATTTAGTTATAACGAATTGTGCTGCTATAACCATGGGTGCACATAGATAGCTCTGGTATGAACTACCTATAAATTCTTCTGGGAAAATACCCAGAAGGGAACATAGCTCGATAATAGGGACTTCTAAAACAGGTTTTTTTTGACCAATCTCCACACTGGTTTCTAGTGGTTACACCAGTCTCAGTCTATACTCTCACCAACAGTGGAAAAGTGATCCTTTCCCCACACCCCTTTAGCCTTTGTTATTGGTTGATTTCTTGATGGTAGCCATTCTTTCTGGGGTTCTAATCAGTGTTTATGTGAAAACATTAAAGAACTCTTTGCGGGTACTGGGTTTTGTGATTCTTTCCCTTATGCTGATAATGTTGCTTCCTGATTATGACAGTAACTTCTGCAGTGCCCGAGGGTCTTCTGTAAGCAAACACTGTCATGCCGTACAATCATGTTGAAGGACGATTGTGAGTGGCCTTGCTTGTTGCTGCAAAAGAACCGTCCTCCTCCTGACCATTGTTTGTTGGAGTGATGTGTCCCATTGGACACATGTAGGCCAATGATTATTCTACAAAATATAGGCTTCTAATTTGTGTGGCTATATCCTATTTCATCCTATTTATCCCAGGATATTGTATGGCATGACTAGATAAGCTGAATAAGCCAGACTGATTTTCTTGGGAATTTAAATTTATTATTTTTATAAATCTAAGACAAAAAAATCAGTGATGACTCCTGAAGGAGAACAGAGATTACCTGGCACTAATTAGCCAAATGTATGTGCAAGCACACACATTACTAACAAAGGCTAAAAGGCCATGCAGTATATGTAAAAGCATCAGAATTGGGAAATCAGTTTTAGTCAAAGAGAAGAACATAGCAGATAACAGCTTGTTAGCACAAATGCTTTAATACTGGAGCTAAGTCCCAGGAACTTCTGAGGCCAAGCTTCTAGAGGAACCCTGACATCAGACTCTCTCTAGTCCTGGCCTGTGAGGTCCAAATATGTGGTGGCATCAGGCCACATGTGACATTAAAAGATTGTGTTCGGAGCTTGTTCAAGTTAAGGATTTGTTTCAGATAGTGTTAAGAAATTAACATAAATATAAACTGGCCACTAACAGTACGTACAACCTTTCTCAGCTTTGAATTTTTCATCTCTAAATAAAGTAAACTACATCTTGGGGGATTGGTCCCCATGGTTCATCCAGCTCTATATTTATAAACTAATTGATGGCCCTGTGGATAGTTATTCTCATTTGTGTGTTTTGAGAATTCATTATTATTCATTATACTTACATCCTGGTTATAATTGTACACTGCCAAAATAACTCATTTTGTCTCCTGTAAGGGGAAAAAAATGGAGTAACCAAATTTAAAATTAAGCACAATTTATCATCACCTGTGCCAAAAATACTATTGCAGTTTGACATTATTCAACGTCTTCATTGATATTTCAAGTAGAATAATAAAATTAAGTAAAAATAATGTCTGTGTTGCTCACAGTGATTAATTCTTTCCTAAGGCATCAACCAATGGTGATGTCTTCTCTTATATTTATCAGATAAAAGTTTTTAATCTCCTAAGTAATTATTCTACCAAATGTAAGCTGCTAGCTCATGTGACTATCTCCTGTTTCAATCAGAGCACTTACTTGAAACTCTTAGGAATTAAGTTTTAATATAAAATACAAAAAAGGTGAAGCAAGAATAAGCTCACAAATAAAAGTCAAGCTACAATAGTGTGGATTGAATATATCTTAATGAAAGTACAAAGAATATAAGCAATTATTTTAAAATGACTTGGGAGAAGGAAATATGAGGACAAGGAAACAAATTTAAGATATTACTGAAAAATATCATTCATTCATTCATTCATTCATACATACATACATTCATCCATCCATCCATCCATTCATTCATCCATTCATTCATTCATCCATTCATTCATTCTCTCCCTTACTGTATACTTATTGAACCAGGTTCTACAATTGAGTTTAGGGTACTACATTCATAGATGCCTGCTCTAAAGAGTTCCCGGGTTAAGTAAGTGGTAACGGCTGTTTTTCCTCAATACTCAATTTGGTTTTGTTTTTCTCTTAGTGTTGAAATCCTCAAACCTAGCCATCTATATGGCCACTGTGAAGGAAAAATCAGTGTATTTTTCAGATTGACCCACTTGTGCTTGGATGAGACATGTGAGTGAGGTATGGCTGATGGGGAATGAGGGGAAGTGAGCCTCTCAGTTTAGCTTTTGTGCAAGAGACAGATCACTGCCTTTGTGTCTGTCACATCGTTTTCTTGATTCCACTGTTTGGAAGGTGGCTCTGATGTTGGAATTGCCTTTTAGATAGTGAGACCAAAGACTGCCTCTAGGAATAGTGGGATGGAAATTCAGGTTCCTCATAACTGCAAATCTTCCACTACCTCTGGACCCAACACAATGATTTTATGTATGAAAAAGATAAATTTCCATATTGTGCTAGTCATACTTTTGATAAGTCTCTGTTACTTGTGTGCATACCTAATCCAAAGGCATTGGTGCAGTTTTCTTTTTCAGTCTTTAGGTATAATTTATACATGGTAAAGTCCATGAATTTAAAATGTTTGATTAGTTTTCATAAATGTATACATTCATATAACTGCCACCACAGGAAGACGAAGACCATTTATATCACTTTGAAATGCTTCTTTCATGCCCATTCCTAGTGACTTATGCTCACTGCCTGCAATATTAAATGATTATTTATCTGCTTTCTCTCAGTAAAGATTTGAGTTGTGTTTTTCCTAGAAGTTTATGTAAGTGGAATTGTATAACATGTTCTCTTTGTGTAACTCCCTTCACTTACCATTTTGAGATGAAAATCATTGTGTGTACCCATAGTGCATTTTTTTCATTTCTAAGTGATATTCTGTATTAATTAGCAAATGGAGGGAATCTATTTGTCATGTATTTATTTATGTATCTGTCTAGCCATTTATCCTCTGTCTGTCTATCTGTATGAGGAAATTTATTTTAAGTAATTGGATTAAGTAATTGTGGAGGTTGGAAAATCTAAAATTTGCAGGGTGGGCTGTCCGACTGAAGACCCAGGTAGAATTTATGCAGAAGGAAAGCTGTTGGCAGAATTCTTTCTTCAGAGATATGAATTTTCATGTAGTCTTTCAAATGATTGGATGAAACTCATTGACATTATCAAAGATAATCTACTTTATTCTAAGCCTACTAATATGTTAAGATCACCTGAAAAATATTTTCAGAGAAAGATTTAGATTAATGTTTGTTGAGATGCATAGTTACAATGACACATGAAATTAACTATCACATATTAAATTGTTTAGGTATACTGCAATTTTTGATCCCTTTACTTGATGATGGAAACTTGAGTTGTTCTGATTTTTGGCTGTTAGAAGAAAAGCTTCCAAGAACAGTTTGTACAAGTCCTGATACAGTTGCATACTTTTGTTTCTGTTTTATAAATTACTGGCACACGGGATTATTGGGTCATATGTGAAAGTGTGTACTTAAGCTTATAAGAAGCTGCGACTGTCACATTCTTTCCCAAAGTGATTGTACCAGTTTATTATATTCGAAATAGAAGTTATGCAATCTCTGTTGTTTGATATCTTTACCAACATTTGGTATCATCAGTCTGTTATAGAGCATGTATTTTAGTGTGTACTGGCATAAAGTTGAGATTTTGGTTTGCTTTGCCCTAATGGCTAAGTATAAGCCCACTTTTATTTGTTTATTTGCTCATTTTCTACTTGTTTTTTCTCTTTTTGAGTTTTAAGAGTTTCCTTCCATATATTATAGATGCTAGCCTTTTATATGTGCATGGAATATTTTCCATCAATTGAGCTTATCTTTTATTATCATTTATTTGTTAATAGTGTCTTTAGGAAAGTAGATAGTTTTAATTTTGTTTCAGTCAGTCAGTTTTTTCCTTTATGACTTCTAATTTTTTATGATTTCTACATTTTAAAAATGTAATTACTTTCTCTTATTGTTGAGACCAAATACTTGACATCTAAAATTGTATTCTTTTCTGTTTTAGTAACCTATGTGTTTTTCTTTATAATAATACCGCACTGTCTTGATTACTTTAAATTCATCTATGTGTGTTTAAATGGGAAGGACACATATTTCTAATTTTGCATTCTACTAAAAGTTCTGATGCTTTTAATGTTATTTCTTATCAAATACTAATTATGTTATTAATACTGTTTTCTTGGCATCCTAAGTAAAAGAAAATATCCATTAAGATTTAATAAGTGCAGATCCTCTCTCTCTGAGAAACAATACTACCATCACACTCAAGCAGAAATAAAAAATATTTGACTAAAAGTAAAAATGCACAAATACTATAGAATAAAAGAAAATCACTGAGCCATTTTTCCATGCCATTGTCTTTTTCAGATGCAACCTTCCAGGACCCATCTGAAACATGTAGTAATAGTCTTACATTTCAGAGACGTTTCTAACAATCACTTATCTACAGTAATTCTGTACTGTAAAGATAGTTTTAGGAGCTGAGGAGATAGCTTGGTTGCACCAGCTCCTGCCTGGCAAGCACAAGGTCCTGAGTCTGATCTTTGGTACTGCATGCTCTGGTGTACATGGGGGGACTGAGACAGGAGGAATACCATGACTCTGAATTGCATAACAAGACTCTATCAATAAAAAAGGTAGCTTTTGTGAAATAGAAACCATATATTGTAAAATTTATTATTTATTCAAGTTGTATCACTCAATGGTTTTTAATACATTAACAGGGATGTACCACCATCAACATATTCTCATTTTGTAACATTTCCATCATCTCCCAACAGAAGTGTTGTATTCACTACCAGTCATGTTTCACTTCTTTCCATCTGCACTGCTTCCTCTGTCCACTCTATTGTTCACTGGTCCAAAACAAACACATTTACCATCTATATCACTTTTCTGGTTTTGGATATTTTATGCAAATGAAATCATATGTGGCCTTCTTGATTCACTTATTTCATGTAGTGTTCTTATTCTTAATTATGTTCTGTGGTGTGGACAAGTTACAACTTTGTTTATTTGTTTATCAATGAATGAAATTTTGCTTCCAATTTGGGAATAGAGAGAGTACTATTTTAAATATTTGTGCACAATTTGTGTAGAAGTATATTTTCATTTGTTTTAGTTAAAATGTCTAGTAGTGGAATTCATTGGTCATTTGGGCTTGAAGAGTTTAAATTCATAAGTGAAATAAATTGGTCTTACATGTATAAACATCACATTGTCTCCCTATTGTAAGATGCTGAAAGAGTTCCTGAGACCCAAAATGTATAATACATGTTGTGAAGTGGAAAGGAACTTCTCAAAAGGAAAGAAAAGTAGAATGGGGGAAAGGAAGAAACAAGGAAGGGAAAGGGAAAAAAAGGAAGAAACAAGGAAGGGAAAGGGAAAAAATATGGTATATATAATTATCTTAACTATCTTATTTATAAATGTTTATATAGATTTATAAATAAGATAGTTAAGATAATTATACTATTAATTTCTATTAGTTCATTGAAAAGAAATATTGCCTATATTGTTGGATGAATTTTCATGCCTATATCTTGTATTATAGGCAACTATTTTGAAGATAATACACAGCATATTAACCATTGGAACTCCTTACAATGTTGTTTTGAAATTTTAAGCCATTGTTTTTTTACTTTATTTAAAGTATAAAAAAGATAAGTTATAATGGATGGCTGTGACTCCTATTCTTTTCCTTTCCCATTATCTAAGGTAGTATTCCATGCAATTTACTTATATGGAGGAATTATCCTCTGCAATTGTAACTTCAAATTTGTCTTGCTTTTTTTTGGAAATTGAATGAACAATAAAAACTTTTCTTCTATTAGCCCTTCATAAAATCTAGTAAACCACCTTGAAAACATCATCCTGAGAAATTTTTTGACCTCTGCATTTAAAAGACATTAAAAACTACATTTAATTTCAAAGACACTGAACAAGGCTTGTGCACGCCATTTGAAGAGAGGACGAGAGAAGGGGAATGAATGGTTTCGAAGAATAGCGCATTAGGCTTTGGTGAATTTCTATGAGATGTTGGAGATGTGTGGGATCACAGTCCTGTGTATATGTTAGGATGCTCCTGTTGAGTATGTGGTCGGAGGGCTCTGTGGGTGTGGGCAGCAGCCAGTGGCTCTCTGGGATCTGTCTGATGTAGTAAGGGGTTCACAGGACCAATGCTATTGAATAGTAAGTGGACTGCGCTAAGGGCAGTATGCTGTTTGTTAGGCTCTCCTGGAGCTCTATAAAGCTCTGCAGCCTGTACAAAATGTTGAGAGTGACAGCTTAGTGATGAGCAGAACTGAACCAAATCTTGTCAACTGCTAATGGGTACAACTGTAGTGATTTAAATTTAAAAAATTCCAAAATAAAAGTGACTTAGTGTTAAATAAGATTTACTTAATAACTGCTTTAATTTTATGAAGGATATCAAGTTAGTTGCCAGTCTTTTTGCATATATAACCCATCATTTTTTTAAGTAGCATGGAGTAACACTACTAATACTTATATGGGTTTTCGAAATTTAAATAAATGACAATTAAGTTGGAAATCTTCCAGAGTAACAGAAAAAGTTGGTGTCAATCCTACCATTCTCAAAAGCAAAAATTTGCAGCCATGGTTATTAAGTTTGATCTTATGACACCAGAAAGCTAGTTTTAAAATAGAAAATAGCGGTGAGTTGTGTTCAGAAGCAGATGTTTAACAAGTTGTTAAAAGGACCACAACATTCAATGACATTTTTTATCTTTAAAAGCTTATTTGGCTTTAGCACTTTTTAAAAAAATCTGAATATAGCAACGTGTATGTGTGTGTGTCTGTGTGTATCAATGATACTTGAGAAACCAGTAATAATTTTTACTAGTTCTTAATATTTCCTGGGTATATTTTCATATATCATAAATTTCTCCTCTGATTTTCACAATGAAAGATTTTGGTGAACAGCATTTTCATCCTTTATGTACTAAAAACAAAGCTGAAAGAAGTTGCATAAATCCATGTCTATCTATCATTTATATAAAAGCTGAGTTTTGATCAGAGTTTTTTCATTGTTTTCCTTGAAAATAAATTAATTTAAATCTTGCTACTGCACATCTACTCTGCTGGTATTTTTAACTATCATGTAGTATTTTTCTCTCGGCTACTTCTTCCTTCCTCCTCGTCTCTCTGTTTATACTTTGTGCCGCTACCACTATATTTGATGGTGTCCTGAGAGTCCACTTCCTGTTCAAGATGTTCTGGTAAACTACATTATATGTGACATAAGCCAAGGAAATGAAACCTGGTGGAAGCAATAAAAAATTTATTATTGTATCCATCCGTCTTTCAGGGAACATCTAACTATGAACATTGACCAAGAATTTAAGGTTTAGGGAGGAAATACTTTTAAAATAGAATAAAGATATTTCACAATGTTAGTAGACATTTAGATACTTTATGCCACAATTGACCAAAACTTCTCAAAAATATCTCTAAAGCAGAATCTTTCTATAACAAAATAGCTCACAAAATGTATCCAAACCACTCAATTACAGATTTAACAACCTGAATGTGCTAGGTTTACCCCATGGCCAATCTGTTCTAAATCTTCTAAATATGGGAATGGGCAAAGTTTGTTACCTGATTAGGATTTGGTAAAATATAGCAGCTAGGAGAAATCTACCAAAAAGTGAAAGTGGCCCACCAGTCTTTATAATATAAATAAAAGCAAGTCAAAACAAAAACTATAAATGCCAAAATTAGAATAAAATGAAACACCAAGTGAAGTATTTCTTCCATCAGCCCTAAATGTTTCTGTGGAGTAAGTCAGCTTAAAGGAATTCAAGTTTGGTTTTGGTTGTTTTACCATTTACGTAGCCTTCGCTGGGGTTTTATGCCTTTTATGACTTACCACTAAATCTTAAAAATAGGCTATTTTCTAAATATATCCTACTAAAGTAGTATTGGAAATATTAAATCTCAGATTGATACAAGATCCTCTAATGAGACTACAAGTACACGTGATCATTTCTGAGCTTGTTTATTTTTTTGTGGCTGAGATAATAAATCACATTGTATATATCAGTTTATATTAACAATTAAGGTATGGATGCTTCAATGCATTCAATTCTCTTGATTGAATAATTTCCTTGTCAGTGTTTTTCATATTATTTCATTTTTATCTTCTTTTCATTAGTAGAGATACTGTACATCATAGTAGAATTGAGAAAACACCTCATTTTTATATAGTATCCTTTAACTGAATGTGTAATCTTTATTTTGTTTCTCAGATGTATTTTGCCTCCTGGCTGCTTCCTTCAGTGAAAAAAGAGAATATATACTGAAGTGATTCAGGTCACATGACTTTCACAGCCTGTGTACAAAATATCATCTTCATTTCCTCCAGCAAGATAATGCTTTAAAGTGTTTTGAATGCAATGAGATCTCTCATGTAAGCCTGTTATTTCATTACCAATCTTATGTTAGGGGGATTGAACCCAGGGCTCTTGAGCCTTCTAGGCAGTGCTGCTAACACTGAGCTATATCCCAGTCTTTTATTGTTTTTCCTGCAGTGGGGTCTTTCTAAGTTCCCCTGGTTTCACTCCAATGCACAGTCCTCTTGCCTCAGCTGCCTGAACAGTTAGGATTATAGATATACGAACATCCTAACTGACTTCAGGTTTTATTTATTTATCTTTGTGGGTATTGATCTGTTCTAACCATTCTAAGTTAACACTTAATATCTAACCATTATTATTATTTTTAAATCTTGATGACATTGGGTGCTATAGGTTTTAGTCTAAACCTTATAAAAGTTTTAGAATACCTACTGGACAAATACTAGGAAAAACACAACATTACTTACAAATTCTAAGCATTCTTTTAATTTTTATTATTACATGTTTGCAGTACATAATGATGACATTTATTATAGAGGATGGTCCATGTATATATCATATTTTAATTCTTTATACATTGTCCTAAGGCAAGATTAGCATGTATGAGAAGCACACATAGAACATGCATGCTGTTCAGTCAAAAAAAATCACAAGGTGGGTACATTCACAAAACCACTTCTCAGCTGAAAACGCACAGCATTGCAACCGTACGAAAACTTCGCGTCCCGCCTCAGTGAGGTCTCTTCCCTCTTGCGAATGGTGGTGCTATGGTTCTTGTTCTAGCAAGAAGAATCTTGAATATTTTAAAAATCTTCCTATTACAATACCAGTGCTTGGGGGCCAGCCAGAAGCTCAGCAGATTAAAATGCCGGTTTAGGCAGACGCAGGGACTAGGGTTCGATCCCAGATGTGCCTGCCGTGCTGGCCCCACCCTGGGGCGCACTGAGACAGCGATTAAGATTAGGCACGGTGGCCGTACACCTGTAATCCCAGCGGTCGGCAGGCTGAAAATAGGAGGATCACTATGCATCCATTCTGTGTAGTGAGACCCTGTACTAAATACATTAAAAAAAAAATAGTACCTGTGTTGGGGCCGGGGAGATAGCTCCTAAGCACCTGCCTGGCAAGCACAGGGATCCGGATTTTATCCCCAGTACTGCATGGTGTGCTGACCCAGAACTGGGTATGGTGGCGCATGCCTATTATCCCAGTGCTGGGGAGGCTGAGACAGGAGGAGTCCAAGCTTAGACTGCCAAGGTACCTCCTCAGCGCTCATGTCTGGTACTACAGTTCATTTGGAATTGAATGTTCTGGGAGGTGTGACGAAGGGCTCTGGTTTCAGGGCCTTACATAGATAACTCATTATTTCTGCAATGTCTCTTACAGCGTCTCCTTTACCCACTGCTCTGTAGCACCATGATTGTCGTAAGGCAAAGTTCTCCAAGTATTTGGGTTGGTGTCTCATCTTCATTTCTTCTCCATTTGTCTAATTTTGCACCAACGAAATATATTTTAACTGCTGTAGCTTTTTCTAATATCTAGTTCTCCAACTTGCTGCTCCTTTGGCTATTAGACACTTAAATTCTTATATATGAGTTACATAATTGACAGAAAATATGCACTGGAATTTGGATTTGGGCTCCATCACAACTGAAGATTAATTTTTGAAGAATATTCATTTTTAAAACTAAGATGTTACAGTATAGAAACTTATAAGTGATATGCTTTTCTGTTTATTTAAGGGTTGTTTGCAGGCTTGCAATAATTTTTCTTTTTTATGAAGAGGTTTTCATTACTTTCTAGGAGTGATTCTACTATAAATGTTTACTGTTTAAATTTCATTTTCTACTTATTGTGGTTGATGAAAAGATTGCTTTTCTTTTGAGTATTTGTCTTGTCATTTTAAAAGTTGCTTATTAATTTTAAATTTTATTTATTCATTCTTTTAAATAATTTACAGCAGAATTATGCCAGTATCATTCTCTTCTATTATGTTCTAGAAGCTTTCTGCACAAAATTAGGTAATTTCTTAAATGTTGGGTCGAACTCTCAAATGAAGCATATCTGGACATGAATCACCTTTGTGTAAGTTGTTTTAATAAATATTTCCTTTAAAGCCCAGCCAAATAGCTCAGCAGATTAAAGTGCCTGCTCAGGCAAGTGCAGGGGCCTGGAATTTGATCCCCAGGCCTGCTGTAACAGCGCCACCACCAGGATGCGCCAAGACAGCAATGCTTGTAATCCCAGGACTCGGGAGGCGTAAACAGGAGGATCAGTACAAATCTGATCTAGTAGTGAGACCCTGAACACCCTGTCCTAAATACAAAAAAATTTTCTTTATTAAATATTGAAATATTCATATTTTATTATATCAGTTTTAGGAAGTAGGTTTTCATCTTAATTTTTAAGAAAGTTGTTTACTGCCCACATTTTAATACTATTAGTATAAAGCTATCCATTTGTAATGATTTTTACAGTGTATAAATGCGCCATAGTGACTTTTTGGGGGGATATTTTAGGGAAGGATCTACGGGGTGGTGTAGTCTCAGTATCAGATCAGACTCATGGTGATCTGCCTGTTTACAGCCTCCCAAGGGCTGGTCTTACAGGTGCACGCCACCACGCTCAGTCTCAGTTGCTGTCCCTGGGCGTGGGGCCGGAATGGCAGGCCAGAGGATTGAACCCCCTGCCCCTGCGCCTGCTTGCAGGAGCTTTATCCAATCAGCTATCATAGTGACCTATTCTTTTTAATTTTAACTACTTATCATTTGTGATTTTTATCATTTATTTACTTTGACCTTATTTGCTGTAAGGTTTTTAATATTGTTTGTTCTTTGATCTATCTTGTCTCATGTAAGTCACTTATTTTGGATTAAATTGCTTTCTCTCTGTCTTTCAGATGGGGCTCAGATTACTATTTTTAGTCTTTTTTAATTTTAATAGGTGGATTTTAGGCTGTAAGTTCCATAGTAGCACAGTATTTTTCTTTTTATGGTGGAACCGGGGATTGAACTCAGGCCCTTGCAGTTGCCAGGGAAGCGCTTATTCCACTGAGCCATCTCCCCAGTCCCAGTAAGCACAGTATTGACTATATTTCACACATTTGGTTAAATTATTTCCTAATTTTTATTGCTATTTTGTTTGACTAATATGTTTTGTAGAAATTCATCACTTTATTTCTAGATATTAAAAGATTTCATAAGTTGTTTTGTTACTGATTTCTAGCTTAGTTATGTAGTGTTCAGAAAATGTCTATGGTTTAGATATTTTAGAATTAGTTGACACTTTTTTTTTTTTACTAATCTGTAGTTAACTTTAGTAAATTTCCGTGTACACTGGAAAATAAGACATTTATGTAGTACAGTATTTTTTATACATATAGTATGCACAGATTAGAGATGGAGATTTTAACTTTGGAATAGGTATTTTTTTTTCCTGGGCAAATATGGAACACTGAATTTTTCACTTCATGTATATGTAAAGTTTGTACTCGGTTACAGTGCTTGGGGTAAATTTTTATGAGAAAGGACTAAGCAAATACAACATTAGAAAGATTTGTTTTATGCTGGATTTTATAAATTGAAATCATTTTTTTGTCAAATTCATGTTTCATTGATTTTAGTTCTTGGAAAATAAATGTCAATGTAAAAACTATAAGCAAGGCTTTTTTTTTTTTTTGCAGAGATCTGCTGGTTCTTCAGCTGACTTGTAGGATATAGGGAGATATGTGTGCAACTTAAGAAAGCTAGGCATCTCCCAGACCCTGCTTTGGTATTTAAGAAATGGAAACCCAGATTTTGGAACAAGCAGCAATGCCATATCCTAGCGCTCTACTCATAATAGGGAGTAGGAGGCAAAGAACAAGACCACGAAGAAGGCCACGAGTCGGAGGCTGCCCCTTTGAAGGGAGACAGAATCATCCTCGTGTTATGAAGGTATTGTGGAGGGATCACTTCAAAAGCAAAACCCAGACCAGCAACAAAATTCCTTGTTTCTCCAAAGTCTTGGTTCTGTCCGGCTTGGAAAAAAAAAATATTTGTGGTATTAATTGGAATAAATTTGTTTCTTTTTTTTCCATAGAAGCCTATTGCTTCCTGCTAAGAATAACCTCCCCCATGATCTGGATTTGCAGTTAATACGATTATCCTCTTTTCTTTTACTGAAGGAAGATGCCCTCGACCAGCATCAGCTAATGAAGTGTGTGCTGCCAGGCACACAGCTGAACGTGGCGAGTGACCATTAATCCTCAGGCAGATCTTGTCCTCAGACTGTTCCTGGCATAGACCTGCTCCTTACCAATCCTGATTTGTAGCATCAGTAGGTTTCAGTCGAAACCCAAACTCAGCCTTTTCATTAATTTGCTAACTTTTTAATAATTTCTTCTCCAAATGGGTATCTTTGTTCCCTATAATTGAACTCATCTTTTCCCCAAGCTTCAATTCTTGCTCAACAGAGAAAACATTTTCACTCACACTGTTGTGGGTGCTTCTTCTTGAAAAGCTTGGGGAACTACCCTCTCAGGCCCTGCACCTGTCCCTCTCTCAGACAGGAGCTTTCTTTCCCTCAATAAATCTATTCTGCCAAAAAAAAAAAAAAAAAAAAAAAAAAGCTTGAAGGTAGCTCTGCATTTTAAGGGTAAATAATGCACGTGAGCTTTAAAGGTCAACTTACCTCTATAGCTTGCTTTTTAACTATTCAGGAATTTCAGTATCTACTCCTCTTTTCCAAATCAGCAAATGTCTGATTTAACTTACCTCTTCACAGAGGGCAGATGAAATCTTAGGTCCTTAGCTTCTTGCATCCTGTTCACTTCTAATGCTATTGCAATGGTATGCTATGACACTGTTATGGTTTGTGTCTAGTTGTCCCCCCAGAGTCTCATGCAGTCGTGGGGCAGACATCTAGACTCTATGATTAATTCATGATCCACTGAGATTATGAGTGTGAGTGCTGCTGGGATTATGTGTGTGAGTACTACGCCCGGCCTGGGACTGCTAGCCTAAATGCAGCATAGGGGAGAGAGACTTGCTCTCTGTTGCCATTGTTACTGCTACCCCTGCCCTTTTTGCTCTTTTGTTGTTCTCTGCCACTATGAACTGCTGCCCTCTGCCATGTGCCAGTCTGCTTGGGAGCCAGCTGAGTATGGATTGAAACCTCCACAAACTAAGAGCTAAATGAACCTTTTCTTCCTTAATTCTGGGTGTCAGGTATTTGTCCCAGCAATGATAGAAGAGTAGCTGAGATACACACTAGTACCCACTCACTCCTGTCTGGATACTTTCTCTTTCTAAATGGGATTGTACACGTTTGCAGACACAGTGATTGCATTTCCGGTGTGCAGTTAGCACGTGTTCACAGCACCTCTGTATTCCGTTTTATCCTCTTTTCCTTTCTTTCCTTCCACTTCTTAGTCCTTTACCCACATGAGAAAGACTCATCTTCCTACTTCTTACTCTATCCTTTATTTTGCTCCTTATTTATCTTTTGGGATTATGTGTGTGAGTCTACTCGCAGCCTAGGAATAAGAGAAATCATGTGATCTTTAAGCTTCTTTGTCTCTGATTTATTTCACTTAATGCTACGGTCTCAGCGTGCATCCATTGCCTACAGTGAGCCAAGTTTATCCTTCTCTGTAATCGAGGAGTGCATCATTGTGAAATTCGCTCTTCTGTAAACTTGCAAGATCTTGCCTTTGTATGTTAACTTCAGGCCTCTGCTAGCCTATGGTGGACCTAGAAATTCTAGAAGCTGTTCTTATCTCTTAATATTGTGAAAGAATTTCTGTATTCTCTAGCCTGTGTGCAGATTGCAAACCTAGCCTGTTCTTTGTTGGTTAGTACAGTATTATTCCAATAAAGTAACAATTCACTTAAAGATTTGACTTTCCTGCACTGCACTCCAAAGTGAAGTGAAAGTAATCTTTCCTGCCCTGGAAAGCATACAATTAAATGATTTATCATCTCTCTCTCTTCCTCCTACCGGGATTAACTCTTAAAATTATCCTAGTGGGTCCTAGTTTATCATAGTCAACTCCTTTATTGTCTGTTTAGTATCTCTGATTCTTATTTCTGGAGTTGACACATCTTCTTCCATCAAGGGAAACTTCTCTTGTATGCTATGTGTTAGTATAATGAATTAACTCCCAAGGATTTAATTGATAAAATATCATATTTTATGGGGATCAAGAGGCGGAAGCTGTGTGTGTGTGTGTGTGTGTGTGTGTGTATCTCCTCCAATGATTCATTCAGTGAATTATGCGGAGAGCCAGAGACAATGTGAATGACCTCACAGAGCTTTTAATGGGTACTGAATAGTTCTGAATGGGGAGGACTGACATGGTTGACCCTTGGTGGCCACCTCACTGTGCTCCCACTTAGATACAAGCATGTGAAAACTGGGGAAGATACTTGGGAGGAAATGGAATGTTTTGATAAACACAATGTGAACTTTCTTCCAATCGCTATGGTAATTGTTTTCCTTACCCTTAAGGCATTAATGACAGAAAGGTTATGAGGAAAGGAAACACCTAACTAGGAAGAAAAAAAATGTATTAAAGTAGTTCAAAATATTTCCTTTCTAAAGGACATTTTGTGATATTTTATTACTATTGATCCACATTCTGGTATGAATTTTGACTAATGAAGAATGTTTTATTTTTGTTCTTGAGTCTCTAAATTTGTAGAAGGGGACTTAACTGACCTGCTAGGTATGGAAGTGAAAACAGTAAAATGATTGCTAAATATGTATAAGAACAGTTCAGAGAAATGACTTTCCTACTACAGTTGGATTTCCAAACAAAGCACCTCTTTTGGCAAGAGCTTAACAAATGTTAGAACTGATTATAATCAATATAATTCACAAATTCTTTCAGAAGTAAGGTGTGGAACAGCTGGAAGTATGCAATGATTTTACATATACATTTAGATTATACTTGTAAATGGTTTCTTTTCTGTTGCTTGAAATCAGCTCTAGGCTTGAAACATCACCATGCAATAGCTGCAGAACAATCACAGACATGCAATAACTTCAAATATCAATATATAATAACTACCAAATTTAAAAGCAATGAGATTTTCAGAAAAAGAGTCCAAAATAACAAGCATATTTAGGATTAAGTTGGAATGCAAAACTATCTGCTGAAATTATATTACATTGCATTATTAAATAGCAGTACATTGTAGTTGTAAAAAACAATTTTTTGTTTCCCTGAAAATATTTAATTCATATTTAGATGTTCTTTCCTTCTGGCAAATAGAGATTCACTTATACTAGTAACTTACTGACATTTTATTTCTAGTATTTTATTAGGGGATTAAAGTATATTCATTTTTGTAGCTCAGCATAAGAAATGAAGCAGAAGAAGGGTGGGAAGCTGTTGTTAATGTCTTTTTGCTCAGAATGTAAGTTACCTGACAGAAAAATCCAAATCAATGCAAACTGATGTCCTCCTATATCAATGACTTAATTTCTATGTATGATTTTATGACATAAAATGTTTCCTGTAAATATTTCCCAATTCAAGGTGGTGTAATAAAATCACTGCCTGAGACTCATAATAATAAATGCAATTTATAAATTTTAATAGCTTAAGAGCGATACTTAGGCTTCATATTCTTCTCTTCTTTTAAAAATGCCTTGAATCATTTTTGCCTTATTGCTTCTGGAACATTTCAACAGTCATTTCTTCAAATCCTGTTACTGTTTTGTGAAAGAGTGAGACACATTAGCAGTTATCACTGGTGGTAGGCATCAGAGTTCTGGAAAGCGACATATGGTCCCTTTATGTCAGAGGCTGAAAAAAATTCAAGGCAGGAATGAGATGTTGATGTACAATAAAACTTTAATTTTATACATGGAAATAATTTCTTTACTTCTTATATTTTATGTCTGGGAAAATACATACACTTTGAAATTCAGACTTGCTGACATAATTTGCATAATTTCATGGCTCATACGTAGTTTGTATCAGGAAAATAGTTCTTGTAATACAGAAAACTTTATAATGACCTTGAAAAAAGAGAACTCTTATAAATAATCTGAAATAGAAAGATTAGGGATATTGTAAGAGCAAATTGCTTCATACTTTTTTGTACTTTATATATATTCAAGTTATGCTGGACATAAATGCTGTCCATTCTTTTCATTCTTTTTTTTTTTTTAATATTTTAGGGAAGGGTCTACAGAGTGCTCAGGGTCTCACTACTAGATTGGACTTATAGTGATCCATCTGTTTACAGCCTCCCAAGAGCTGGGATTACAAAGATGCATGCTGACATGCCCAGTCTCAATTGCTGTCTCAGCATGCCCCAGGGGCGGGTTTTTCATTCTTGATGTTGATTCAGATACAAGTTATAGAATTGCTTAGAGAAAAATCAATAATTCTCTGCCACAAAGGGGCTCTTTAATTTTCTTCTACCATTAAGCTTGCTGGTACATAGATACTTATGAAATGATGACAAGTTTATATTTTAATAATTATCTAATTTAATATCTGCTTCAAATTATTTATGGTATTGCTCATTGTATACTATATATATTTTTATTATTAATCTTTTGAAAGAGGGTCAGTAATGGAGTGTTCTTTATTTAGAGTGGTACCATTTTTTTAAAAAATAGGAATACAACAAATAGGGTGTGTGATTTGCAAATAAATTATTTGAGCATTATTGCCAGGTTTTTTGACTATGTGAAAAAAGGAAAAGTTATTTGGCTTTTAGAGAACTTGGTCTCCTAATTTGGTTAAGAAAAAGACTTAATGCTTTTAATTTCATTTATCTGTCCAGTACTAAAATTCTGTGAGCTCAACAGAATCCATGTTCAAAGGCTTAGTATTAGCTAGGAAGAAAATGACTGCAAGAGATTGTTGAATAAATCATTAGCACTTGCTCTTTCCTTCCTATACCGTAAAATATTCTGATTTTTATTCTGGTATCATCCGCTGATTCTTCTCATGGCACAAACACGGTACAACATGCATAGTAGCCCTGGAAATAAGCACCAGCTAATTAATACAAATTAGAAGAATCACAGCCCTTGGTGAGTGATTGATTCAGGAATAAATACGTGATGAATTTGAGTGCAAGGAGAGATTGTTTATAGCAGTATTTCCTTTGTCATCTGAAAGGAATGCTGAGAAGGGGTTCTTTAGGCCATGTGGGGAAGAATACAGTCCTAGCTCCGTGGCCAGCTGTCGGCCCCGGAAAGCACACGTGATAACACTTAGCTCTGCAGGAAGCAGTGCGGGAGCGTCAGGGCCTTGATGGAATTTCCAATACTGGAAAGCGGTCACATTTTCTAACTTTGCAGTTAGTTATAATTTAGTGAGTTTCCATTCAGTTTTCTGTTAATGACGGTTGAGATCTGCCAGTGACGATGCGCTTGTATTCCATCAAGATGATGTATGTGAAAGCACCTTAGGTAGTAAAACGTGTTACAGAAACTTGTGGGGTGAGTTGTTGAATTGACTCCTACTGTGCAATTTGCTTTTATAAATACATTTGTCTTATAAATATTTATAGAAAGATCTCAATATACTGAGGACAGCATCAAAGGATTGACTTTAGGGCCCATGCCAATTAATTAACTTCTTCAAGGCCATTCAAGGACACTGAAAGAGCAGAAGAGAAATGGGTAGAAATCTTGATTTCTAACAAAATGGAGGGGCTTTAGCAGAGATCTTTTAAGACCATGGGAAAAATTTTAACTTCTGGGAAAGAGGCGTTTCTAATTAGAAATCCTACTTATAAATTTTAGGACATTCCCAACTACAAGCAAATCATTTAACAGTTCTCTGATACTGTTGCAGAAGGGAAACTGGATAACAGGATAGGCATACTATTTCACAACCATCACTGCTACTGAACATTTAAATGTTTGGACAAGTTCTGTCATGTGATGTTTGGTAAAAGCTCTTCTATGTTTACCAACTAGCTTGTTCTTTTTATTACCTCATTCTCACTCTACTACCCAAACTTCTAATATTATTATTTGTTAATTGCCAAACATCTGTCACTCATTCCTCAAATAGTTTTTTGCTACTGTAGGTGGTAGGTAATATTCTCCTAGAATTTATAAACTCTTCCTTTAGGTCCTTATAATAGCAAGACTTCCTCATTAATTGCCTCCCAAAACTAGCAGACACCTTTATCTATCTTCCAAGATTTTCATGTACCTACCATCTAATCCCTTCCTCTGATAGTCTTCTAGAATTTCTTTTTTGGTCACCAAATGCTCTCTGCCAGGGACCACACACTACATTTACCTTTAAGGTATTCTTTATTCTTGCTCTCTGTAATCTACTTTTTTAAATTTACTTACTGTCTCAAATGTAGCATAAGTCTGATTTGGTTTGAGGACAGTTATTATAAATCTGAACTTTTGAATCAGAAGTATGAGTGTGAAGGTCAAACAGAAACAATTTTAGAAACCAAAGACTTGGAAAATTTACCTGTCCTACTCTGTTCCTAAGCTCATTACTTCAGGGTAAAATGTAGTAGGGCATTAAGAATATAAGAAACACAACAAAATTAAAAACAATGTGTGTGTTTTTCATCTCTCTTAATTATGAAGGTGAAATAAAATTTAATTCTCCAGATAAAATTAAATAGTTACAATGGCCAAGTTTTATGGTGCCATTAGGTGTTTTTTGTTTTTTGTTTTCCATCAAAGTATCTTTTTAAATTCTCCAAATTTTAGGGTCAGCCAGATAGCTCAGCGGATTAAAGCACCTGCTTAGCCAGACACAGTGACCAGGATCTCCATTCGATCCCAGGCATGCCTGTCCCACCCTGGGGCGGGATTGAGAATGGGCATGGTGCATGCACCTGTAATCCCAGTGCTTGGGAAGCCAAAAATAGGAGGATCACTATGAGTCTGATCTCTATACTGAGACCCTAGAGCCCCTACACTAAATAAAAATAAATAAAAATAAATTTTCTACTATATTAGTGGACTATATCATCAGAGGAAAGGTGCTATAATTTAAAAATATGAAACTGTTACTTCAAAATAGAAATAAAGACATTTTCTTGAAAATTACAAAGATAACCAAAATCTTAGAATCCTAATAAAGAGTCTGGTTCACAAAAGTTCTTTACCTCTTTTAGAAATAACTAAAATATTGAGATAAAGATATTACTCATTTGGGGCTGGAGGGATGGTCCAGCCAGAGTAAGTGCCTGTCTGGCAAGTGCAAGGCCCCGAATTTGATCCCTGGTACCAAAAAGCACAACAAAACAAAAATATATTATTCATATTAGATATCCTGCAGCTTCACTGAGCTGGTATTAACTAGTAAAACTTGTATATATTTAAGTTTGATAACTTAAATATGATAACTTGATGTATATTGTGAAATAATTACTATAATTAACTTGTTTATCACTTCATATACTTTTATGTGTATGACTGTCTCTGTGTTTATCTGTTTTGAAAAAAATATTTAAATTTACTCACAAAATTTCAAACAGCTACCACATTATTAGCTAACTACAGTCATCAAGTTGTATTGGATCTACTGAGTTCATAATTATAAATGAAGATCTGTGACTTTTTTTTTTTTTTTTTTTTTGGCTTTTTTGAGACAGGGTCTCGCTATGCAGTTCAGGCTGGCCTTAAGCGCACTTTGTAGCTCAGACTGGTCTTGAACTCACAATAATCCTCCTGCCTCAGCCTCCCGAGTGCTGGTATTACAGGAATGCACCACCACGCCAGGCCAGATCTGTGACTTTTGATTGACAACTGTCAAATTGTCCTTCCACTCTGACTCCTTATATTCACCCTCTTACTGTTTCTTTGAGTTTGAATTTTTTAGAATTTCATATATATATGAATTGATACCAAATAGTCCTTTAAGTTTATCCATGCTATCAAAAATGGCAAGAGTTTGGATTTTTAATGGCAGTGTAATGTTCCATTACATACATATACTATAATTTGCATATAGAATTTCCTCCAAAGGTAAATTTGTCCTCACAGCATTACTGGGACACAATGGAGCTTTAAGAGGTGGCATTGGCAGAGGTTGCTTAGGTTTTAGAAAGTGCACCAAAGAAATAAGTTCCTAGTCTTATCCTTTTTTTCCTATTTTTCATTTTGGACATTAAGTCCTGAGTTCAATCTCTGGTACAAAAAACAAGACAAAACAAAAGGATATTACTCATATTAGATTTTCTCCAGCTTCGTGGAGCTGGCATTGACAAGAAAAGTGAATAAGTTCATTAGATGAATGAGTTCTCTTTACCATGTACTCCCTGCTATGATGTGTTGCCTCACCATAGGTGTAAAAATATTGAGACCAACCATGTACTGAAGCCATCAGTCAAAATAAACCATAAACCTTTGTTCCTCGTAAAGTAATCCTTATTCCATTTGTAAGAGTAACAGAAAGTTGACTAGTAGTACACTATATATATATATATATATATATATATATATATATATATAGTCAGATTTTTGTGTTAGTGTACTATATATATGTATATATATATATGTATGATTGTGTACAGATATGTGTATATACTATTTTTAAATACATTTTATTCATTGATGAGCACTTAGGTAGTTTCTTTGTCATAACTTTCTGAATAATGCTGCCATGACATGTAAGTGTAGATATTTTTTGAGACATTAATTTTTTATTTCCTGTGGGTACATATAGAGAAGTGGGATTCCTGCATCACACAGAAGTTTTCTTCCTAACTTTTTGAGAAACTTACACATTGTTTTCTGTACTAGTTACACAAGTGCACATTTATACTAACAATGCATCTTGTTCACTTTTTTTCTATGTCTTCATCAACAATGGTCATCCTGTCACTTTTTGATAATATTCATTGCAGTAGTAGGAAGTGGTACTTGATGGTTTCATTTGTTTTTTCTTTTTCCTCATGATTAGGAATATCCAGCATTTTTCATACGCCTACTGAACATTTATATATCTTCAGAAAAGTCCGTCAGATACTTCTGCCATTTTTCAATTTAGTTACTTGTTACTGTTTGTTTTGTTTCTGCTTTTGCCAATGAGTTGCATAAGTTACTTATATATTTTGGTAAGTAACCTTTTATTGGATGAAAGGCTGATGTCCTTTATGTGTGGTTTGAAAATGTATTCCCAATCTATACCTTGGCTTTTTATTATATTAATTTTTATATATTAATTTAATGGAAGTATATAACATTAAGAGTTGATGATGTAAAATCATGCTATTGACATAGAAGGACAGTAATTACATAATCAAATGAAAATAGGCATTCATTTTTTTTAAAGAAAATACAGAAAGGCACTCAAAACAGTGAAAAGTGATTTTTCCAGATAAATTATAGGGAATTTTTATATTTGTTCTCTATACTGTATTATATAATGAATATATACTTTATATATTAAGAAATTTTTAAAAATATGTACCAGTTAGGTTCTCAGAATATGCAAAGAATTACTTGAGTTGATAGAAAGTAATTTTGCACAGTAGTGAGAATTTAAATGGCTAATCAACATAAAGACATCAGCCTTAGCTTGAGAAAGCAGTGTCCTCTCAGTTCCCTGGACATACAGATTACCAAAGAGAAATTAGGACTGGTTGCTTTCCAACAATATGAAAGCCAAATCTCCTTGGAGAAATAAGCCCAGTTTGTGCTTACTTTCTAGTACATCTTAATCACCAATCAACTGTCAAGATGAAAAGAAATAATTCTAAGAGAACAAGAGTTCCTCAAAATGACAACAGCGACTGAGTTCTAGAGTTTCGTGTAGGTGTGATGTGCGCACATGGCGACCACTCGGGACTTCATGGATTTATCCAGCCTGTTCTGGATTCCATTCAGTGCTGCTTAAGTCATACATTTAACAATACTGCTTGAGCAGTTGTCTGTGCCAGGGAACATGCTTGGGGCAGACAGGAGTAAGACTAAATAAATTACTATTCCTTACCTGGAAGAAAATTCGGCCTATAATTTGTAATTTTCCTCTGTTTTAGAGTTATCTATTTTTATGCCAGTATGTACAAGTGATCTGTCTATATTTTTATATATATTTTACATAGTCTATGTACCCATATCTGCGTGTAGTTTGTCTATAATATACATTAAATTTAAATATATCTATAAATTTCCTTATGGTCTTTGGAGATATATTTTGTTTTGTTCAGGAACTCAGTACTGTTGATTACAATTCTCATATTAGTCTGAGCCCCATTTCTTCCTTGTTATCCAAATTATGGAAGTCTTCAGAATTTTTTTCTCATTCACTGACTTCAGTAAACGTCTCTACATCTAGAATGGTGAATTAGTCTAGATGTTCAGTAGGCATTTATTAAATAAAGAATGATTATTCTTTGGCTTGTCTCTATTCCTACGGTTGTCCTACCTCCATTAATTTGTGTGTCTTCCGGCATGGTGTACTGGCTCCGCCCTGGGCGCTGAGAAGGCAATTGAAACGGGGCACAGCGGTGCTCCTGTAATCCCAGCACTTGGGAGGCTGCAAACAGGAGAATCACTACCAGTCTGATCTACATAGTGAGACCCTGTAGACCCGGTAGACCCTGTCCTAAACAGAAAAAAAATCTGTGTATCTTCAGGAATATGATTGCCTTTATTTTTTCTGCTTATGGCTTTATAAAGATTCATATCTTTCTTGAACTTGGAAAGTTTCTTTTATCAATATTACATCTATTGTTCTTTTCTTACCTTATTGTCCATATGTAGATTACAATTTCTTTTATAAATATTTTAGTATGCTAAATAAGTCATTTGTTTTGCTATCTTTTGTAATAGTTATTCAATTCTGTAAAAAAGTGTGAACTTCACCTTTATTAGTATTTATGTATACTGTATTTATGGTTCTGTAAAGGAAATTAGTAAAAATCACTAACAATTGTATACACTTCTATAAATTGCAATAATATTATCTTATATCACCCTAAATTACTATTGAGAATTATAATATTTTTTAAAAGCCTAAAGTGCCTGCTTTGGCAAGTGCAAGGATGAGGGTTCAATCCCTGGTCCTACGAGCCTCTCTGGCCCTGTCCCCTGGGCAGGCTGAGCCTTCTACCCAGTCTGGGAGGTAGTGGCCCACACCTATAATACCAGGGCTGGGGAGGCAGAAAACAGGAGAATCACCGTGAGTCTGAGCTGCATAGTCCAAACCTTACTGCTTTCCAAAACTTTTGTTTTCCTCTTATGTAATAAGAGTTCAGTTCTTTGTTTCCACTAGCACTTAATTCCCATCTGTTAGGATTAATAGTTTCACCTGTGTTTGGGTGCTAGTTGGCTTATCTATCTCTGCCTGGGTTTTTGAATAGAATACTTAATTAAAGGCTCACTGGTCAGCTCAAGGTAACTTGGGATATAAAGTTAGTTCACATCTTGCACTTTTGTGAAAGATGTCTTGAGTTTTCTTCTTGTTTTCTGGGTTCTAATGTCAACACATGCTCTTATGTCTCTTACAGAAGTACTTGATTTCTTGAGTGAATAGAGTTCTTTCATATTTTGTTCAGTTTACTCTCTAATGTCATTAATGTGGAGAACTTCTACTCATGATAAGATGCCTGACAATATGCTGCTTGAAAAATAAAATCATAATTCTTCTTAATTTTTTTCAACTAATAATTTTCTTTTCTTTAAACATACCTTTAAGAACGTTGTATCTGGAGACTTAAATTAACCTTCAATACAGCTAAGAAGAGGTGAACTGATTTCTGTAGTATATTCAGATTCTGGATTTGGTGTAGAACATATTCAACCTAGTGTTCATGCAAATTTTGTTTCCTTTTATTTGAAATAAAATCTTGGCTGAGATCTTTTAAAAAAATTTGCTCTCCCAGTTTTTTAATGTTCTGTTCAGGTTTTAGATAAGGTGACAAAAGTAAGTCAAAGTACAATGCTTTTCCCCAAAGTGACTTATATTTGGATTTTCTTTTCAGATACATTAGCAGTTTTCAGACATTTCAAAGATGGTCTGTTTTTAAAATAAATTTTAACTTGGATTCCACCCTGGGAATGTCCGTTTGCTGTGTGCTCTTGCAGCTCTAGAATCCATGGCAGCTACCCAGCCTTACGTGCTGCGTCCTGACAGGGGGCCTTGTCTGACGGCCACCGGAAAAAGTCTTCTCCAGGCAATAGCGACACTCACCTCTCCCCTCCTTTGCCGTGGTCTTCACACTGTGGAGGAGTTGTGATTGCAGGCCTAAGTCCTGGGGTGTGTTCAGCCCGCAGGAGGAAGAAGGTAATCAAGCACAGACACACAGGAGGGCTGTGGTGCCTGAGGACCTTTCATGCTTTTATTTCTATATTTTTTTGATTAAAAGAGGTTTATTCAACTTTACCATGTCACCAGCGTACTTTTTGGCCCTGTTCATTCTGTGAATCATACTGTTTGAAATTTTTATTTAGTAAAAACTTAAGAGTTGCTTTCCAAGAACATTTCTTTTCTTCTTGGCTATTTTTTTTTTTTAAATCTATTCTGGTTTTACGAATGCAAGTTTGTCAGTTTTCTCTGAAATTAATTTATAATTCTTTAATTTATCTCTTCTCAGTATCATTATTTTCTCCACAATTAGGGCTCTGTGTATCACACATGGTCCTTCTCTCTTACACATTCTGTCTCCTTCTCATACTTAATTCTAGATTGTCCTTCCTTGTTTATGAAGGAAGAACAAGTTTGTTGCTTCTTCACAACTAACACTGGGGTCTCTGCAGGGGAATAGGGCCATTTACACTAAAGTTCCCTCACTAGATTAGAGAAAACCAGTGAAAAACTTCTCCGTTGTGTGTGTGTATGTGTGTGTAAGAGAGACAGAGAGAGAGAGAGAGAGAGAGAGAGAGAGAGAGAGAGAGAAAGAGAGAGAGAGAGACAGGTGCGCTCAGCCTCCATGATGGATATTCAGAATCCAGGACTTGTCAGGCCTTTGTTCTGTTTATCCCTGGCCCTAACACCCAGGCTGGGGCTGTTTGCCAAAAAAGACCTTTTGCTTTATTTAGAAATATCTGTGCTGGTCCTGAGCCCACGTGCTCAGAATCATTCCTTGCCCTTGCTCTGCTCTGTATCACAGGAGGGCTGACTCCAGCAGGCCATGTGTGGAGCCTCCAAGGTGATTCTGACCAGATTTGGTCAATCGGACACAGAAAAATGGATAAGAATATGGAGAGTATGTTGAAAAGATCCTTTCCTTCTCTTTGACCGTGTGTCAGGCAGCATCTGTGGTAATGTCCATCGCCCTTGGATGGATTGAGTGACCCAGCCTTTGTCTTCAGGGGCTCGACCTCCACCCTTCCTCTTGCTTGTGCTTTCCGTCCTGGGTGGCTTCTCTGCATCGCCATCCCTTGTGTAATTGATACAGGGAAGTGAAACTCCCGACCTGGCCTGGATGAGTTCATGTTCTCTAAAACCCAAGAATGAATTTTAGGAATAAGTAGAGGCTGAGGATACAACTTTATTGGAAAGAAAAACTTCTGTCGGAGAGGGGCAGAAGGGGGGCCCGAGTGGGTTGCCCGGGGAAGCTGTCTCTTTTAGAGACTTTTATAGGGCAAAACCATGGGGGACTAAGGTAGAGAAGGGGTCTTGCTTAGGTGGATGTGGGGTGGGACAAAACTATGGTCAACCCATGGGATTACAAGCACCATTGCCCAGGTAAAGTTGATTAGGCCCGGGACCAAATGGGGAAGCGAGTCATGTAGTAAGCGGGCATAAATATGGACAGGGTCTCTTCCCCTTGGGGGTTGGGCTAGTGACTCACTTGGGTCTTTTTAGGTGATTGCTACCTATTTAGAATATCAATCCTAGGTGCTACTCTTTTAACATTTGTTTGGCCTTTAGGTCTGGTTCACAGCAGGAGCATCTGTCTGTCCAACAGTTGCCTTTGTCTTCTGGGTTAGCTCCATCTAGAGCCTGGCGCTCTCTGTCTATAATATTTCTAGCTAACTCAGCTGCCTGCAACATAATTAATTCCCTCATTAAATTCCCTGCTCCCATTTCCTAGAGGAGCCCTGACTGAACCAGTAGCCTGCTTCAGGCTGCAGCTGTATTACATGTTAACAGAAGGAGGAGAATAACTAGTTTAAATATATTGTGGTAATTTCTTATTAAACACTCTGAAGATCATTATTTCAGGGCCTAACCCTGCTCTTAATAATTGCATTAACTTTATCAGTCTGTTTTGTATCTTCCAAACAGTCTTTCAGAGTTTTGATCAACTTATATCATTTCTTATTTTCATCTCATTGAATGATTTCTTCTTTTTCATATCTGCCCTGGCATTATTGCAAGGATTCACTTCCTAGGCTCTGGAATTAAACCCTGGCCATCCCATTTATAGGTGTTATGACTCAAGTTTCTTCACTTTTTGTGCTGTCATTTCCTCATCTCTAAAGTGGGAATTGCTAGAGCCCGCCAAATAGCTCAGTGGACTAACGCGCTTGCAATCAGGCTCAGGGGCCAGGGGTTCAATCCTCAGGCCTACTGTGCTGGCCCTGCTCCTGGGGCATGCTGAGCCCATGATTTAGACTGGGTGTGGTGATGTAACCCTGTAATCCCAGCACTTAAACAGGAGAATCACTATGAGTCTGATCTAATAGTGAGACCCTGAACACCCTGTAGTCACTTCGCAAAAATACAGGAAAAAAAATGGGAATTGCTGAGTAGTAACATACAAAGAGAAGATTGGCTGCCATATAACAGGTGTACAACAGAAATTAGCGATTATTATTATTATTTTAGATTCCTTGCTAGTGTTTATTTTTAAAAATTTAATCAAATTTTAGGTAAATACGAACTCAGCCCACAGTTTTGGACTGGAAGTGCATAGCCTGACTAGAAACTATTAGGATATTAATTAGCGTATGATGAAGCAGCACATTCAGAAGAGAAAAGAAAAGGTAAATGGATAACTTGATTTTAATAAAAACAAGAAGACAGGTAGTAATTACCGAAAGCAGCTTGTCCCATACAGTCTAAGCGAACTTCACATTAAATAGCATTTCCCTAAGATTAGCATGATCTCTGAGACTTGCTCATCTTTCTTTATTTCCAAGCTTTTCTCTCCAAGGACAAAGTGAAAGGCAAAAGATTTATGTGATCTGAAGAGAAAGCAGAGTCCTAGGACAAAGTAAATACAGATTTTCTTCTCCAAATATAGCCTGGAACAATAACTTGTATTGGCACTACCCCTTCTGCATAATGGTATTTGTTTCTTCCAGAATAACTTTTCTTTTCAACAACAAAGAAATAATGTAAAACAAAATGTTCTGTCTTCCACAGTTCTAAAAAATTATGTCCTCATTCTTACAAAAATAGCATCATAAAACTCAATAATAACATAAGTTGAACTGATTCTAAACCATTGGATCTTACTTTCATTTTAATCACTAATCCAACTTGCAATCTGATTTTAATCACAAGATTTAAAAGTTCCTTGGAGGAGATCAGAATGCCAGATTGATTTTATTGCATTTCCAGAAAACTTGTCTTTCCATCTAGAAATACTGGATGACACAAATCTTAAGCGTCATCTTACTTCTTTTTATTTATCTACATCTTTATCTTGATGGCAAGCATCTTCTTGAGAATGAAGCAATAGATTTTGATTATACTCAGAATTTTTATGCCCACATTATTCTGTTTTTATTATGAAATTTCCCTGTTATGTAAAAAATGCTTTTTTATGCAGTAGTCTCTTGAACTACTACAAAAGTGCCTTGCTCCTTAAGGTACTTATGTATTTTACTTAATTTTTAAAATCTTTAATTAATTAATTTATTTATCTGGTATAGGGTCTTGCTAGGCAGCTTGGACTCATAGTGATCCTCTTGTTTTAGCCTCACCAGTGCCAGGATTACAGGCGTGTGCCCCTATGTTTGGTCTCAGTGGTTGGCCCAGTATGCCCAAGGTTCCGGGGTCTGGGGCCTGGAGCTGGCCTGGCATACGGTAGGGTACTGGGGATCCAGCAGGGGTTCTTGAGCTTGTCATGCCGGTGCTGAGCTACGGACACAGCCCGTTAAGGTATTTACTAATCTGTAGTTATAAACCTTTCTGCAAACCAAAAGTAGGTCATATAGAAAGACTGAGTTCAAAAATGGATCAGTTATTACAATTACATGTTATTATTTAAAACTACCTTGAAGAAATATATTCTTTTCTAAGTATCATCACGAAAAGTTGCACTTCAATGTAATGTTAAAAATTAAAGTTATATTCTAAAAATGAAGATATAGATGATGACGTATTTTTACTTTATGTCCATTGTATTTAAAATGAAAAATCAAGTGTAGAAAGAATATGAGGAAAAAAACCCACACAATCAACAAATTTCTGTTTTTAAAATTTGTTTAAAAATATCTACATGATGATCAACAAGTGATTCCTGGTCCCAGGGTGTTACAGCTGTAAGACTAAAAACACAATTTCAATATAAAAACATATTTATTATGTTTGAAAAAGGCTTTGCCAGAATGTGTTTTGTTCCAGAGAATAAAATCTTTGAGCATGAGAATAAACCAGACTAACAATTTTTTTTTCTTAAAAAGATACACTAGTTGCCAAGTGTACATCTGTTTGATTACTAATATATTTCTCTGAGTGTTTATAATCCCTCCCGGGTTTGTACACATGTGACAAAACTGTCCTATTTAAACAAAGAGATTGAATAAATACTCAAATTATTCTCCATAATTCAAAAACAACAGTAGAAGACGCCTCCTTACATAGTGACTTGTACCCTACATCCAGAATAATTTTAGTTCCAGTCAAGAAAGGTAAAGAACCCAAGGAAAGAAAAGAATACACAGTACCTTAGTAAATATCTGAAATACTTTAAAAGTTTAATGATCTACTGGAAATGTTTTCAGCAGCCAAAGGATCAATATTTTAAGGGAGTTGCATTGGAAAGGCAAAAAGAAAGCTACTTTTCTCAATCATCAGTTATTTTATATATTTAAAAATACAATTTGCCCATGACTATATAAGAGAGACATAGAAATAGAGGAAATTATAATTTTTGGTTATTAATCTCAACTGAGTAAGACTAATAAAGCTTAATGAAGGTTCTTCTATTCCTCTACACAAAATCTCAATTACCACCATTTTTTTCTGAAGAACAAAATCTCCAGGCATGTTCAGTTGAAGAAAGAACATTATTAAGCCTAGGTTCTAAATATACAATGACCCAGAGAGTGAATTAACAGAACTGGTACAAGACATGATGTTTGTGAATCATTGCATCCTATATTTAATCAAAATGATTAATAATGAAGGAGGAAATGTCAGGATTACACATAATTGTAAAAATCAAAACAATCTGTGTTTACATTTATTAAAGTAGAATTGTAGCAGAAAAGCAGCCAGTGTTACCAAGCATTATTTAAATATGTGGATGTGTGAGTATAAGAGAGTATTCCTATATATACATGTACATGTCTAAAGTATGTACATACATAACATATATGTACAGCTATTATATACTCATCACATTACAATATATATATATATATATATATATATATATATATATATATATATATTGTAAATGTGGCAGTAGTATAATTGTTTCATCATGTGGAAATTGGAAATAAAAGAATCAAACACTAATCAATACAAATTCACATAAACATACGGCAAAAGCACAGCAACAGTGTCTTTTCATTAGACACTGTTGCCCACCGAATATTCTTCTTTTTTTTTTTTTTGTCTTTTTTGAGACAGGGTCTCACTATGCAGTTCAGGCTGGCCTTAAGCTCACTTTGTAGCTCAGGCTGGTCTCGAATTCACAGCAATCCTCCGGCCTCAGCCTCCCGAGTGCTGGGATTACAGGCATGCGCCACCACGCCCGGCTCTGAATATTCTGTGCATGTGGCCTGCTTTATTTGTGTCAAAACATCCTATGTTAAAGATTAGCTCCCAAATGAGATGTTTTTCCTAATTAGAATGAAAGGAATAAAGGAAAATAAAACAGGAAATAAATTTTTCTCGTTATCTTTAAAAAGTATCCTTGTTAGTGTGGATTTAATACCTCTTGATACCATTTCGTGTGCCATCTACAGTTATTTCAATACTGGCAGTAGCCCCATCTTGGGAAGTCACTGTTCTTCATTAGCCATTACTTGGTCAGCCTTTGCTTCTCTTGTTTTAGATGGGAGAATGAGAAAGAGTAAGGTGGCTCAGTATTGTATGTTTTTTTTTTTCTGCTTTTTTCATTGAATAACAAATATGTAGGACAGCAGGAGTGCTAAAGACAATAAGCATGAAATTGTTTATTAAACAATCTGTGTATTGGTGTAAACTGGCAACTCCACATCAGATGCCACGAGTAATAGAATATTTCTTCTCTCTGTGTGTGTGTGTGTGTGTGTGTGTGTGTGTGTTTTACTGAAAGACAAATATGAACCTGGGGTTGAAAGCTAATACACAGGACATTTTTTTTTCTCTGCAGTTAAAGATTTCTAGGTTAATGAATTACAGATGAAATTGTTTACATGAATGAGTACTGTTTGCTTTTTCTGTCCCTAGTTTTATCCTTTCTAACAAGAGTAACTTCCCTGACAATAGATGTAAAAAATGATATAGCTCTAAAACATTAAATTTCATTTCAAATCTGTATTGATAAAAGAATATTTTTGCTGCCCCTTTCTATTTTCCTAGTTGGCTCAAGGTGCTACAATCTTGATGCTTTGGTAAGAAATATTTCTGAAACATGAATTTCTGGATCACGGTTGAGGCTGGTGTGGACTTAGGTGTGTAGGCAGCTGTGTGGGTGATCATCATTTCTTATAAATCCTTTTTATTTTTATTTTTAATATAGCAAGCACAGGGTCTATAGGGTTCTACTACACAGAATAGACTCATAGTGATCCTCGTATTTTCAGCTTCCTAAGCACTGGGATTATAGATGCGCACTACCATGCCCTGTCTCAATTGCCATTTCAGCGCGCCCTGGAGATGGGACTGAAACAGCACGCTGGGGATAAAACCCTACTTTCTGCACCTGCCCAATTTCTTATAAATCTTGAAGAAATTTTAGAGTATAGACAAATTAGGGATCCAGAAGTCAGGAAAATGGGACTCTCCCTCTATTTCACCATGTTCAAATTGGCATGAGCTAGGATGTGGCAATCAAGAAAAGACAGTGGTGGCCACCAAGATTTGGCACTGAACAATGACAAAAGGGAATTCTCGTGATAGGCAGAACTGTCAGAGGTCCTTGTATCTGAAAATGTATTCTAGAAGGAAGAATGGCCTAATGTAGGGATGTGCTTGACTCATGAACTATGGCTAGTAGATTGATGGGTTGGTCATAGATTTGAAATGAACACTATTGATGACCAGAGGAATAAGTATATAACTGATGCTTAATGTGTAAGTGTATAGTTAATAATTGGCATTGAGTAAAAAATACTTTTAATCCATCTAGATGCTCCTTGAGGGATACATCATCAGGATGCTCTTAAAAATTAGACAACTTCATCCATCATGCTGTCAATCAGTTTTCCGCCCTAGGGACCCCTTGCCTATTCGGTGGGTCCACTATGAAGTGGCCATGACATTAGGAATGGACATTTTGAACAGGCTCAACAACACGAACTTGTTTTCACCAAGGCTGATCTGGCTTCTAGACACATTGAGTTTTGAAACTGACTTTCACAGAGGACATAAATGAATTCTTTTATCTCTAACTAAGGAAATCTGCTCATTATGAAAAGGCAGTATTCATATAGGGACAAGTATATTCAGAAAGGTATTTACCTTCTGTTCATCCAGGGCTTCTGGTAGCATCTTGATGCATGGGTTACTATTTGCTGTATCTATGGAACTCACAAAACAGCACTATTAACCAAGGGACTCATTTTACAACAAAGGAAATGAGATCTTGGCTTCATGCCAATGGAATTAACTTTGGCATTAATGTGTGTTAAGACCAGAACAGTTGTCTGAAAGAACAATATAATGATTTGCTGAACACGAGTTTCATGAAAAATAGGGAAAATACCCTGTAAGGCTTCCTACAATTTTGTGATTAATGTATCTGCAAATACAGCTCATATCCTTTAATCTAGCAGCTAATACTAATTTCTTCCTCCATATAGAATACAGTATCTGGGAAAATTCTAGGGAATGGAAATGAGATTAGTCTCTTTCAGATGAACACAATGATCAACTGGTAGACATTTTGCTTCCTTTCCCCATGACCTTGAGCTATGTAGAACTTAGGTTTTAGAGAGCAATGCTTCCACCAGGGTACACAATAATTTACTTATTAAGATGGCTTCCTGGATATTTTGGATTTTAACATCTTCTGCCCACTCTCAGATTTCTGATTATGTTCTGTCCATGAAGATCTCTAGTCAAAGACTGGAGAGAGAAAGAAACGTGAGGTCATAGTATTTATTTTTTCAGTCCCTTGTAGTTAGCAGAGTTGGGGACCATGTAGGCTTTTCTCTTCCCTTATACATAAGGAAATATATGATGACTTAATTCAGAATAATAATTAAAATTTCTTTTTAGGTCAGGCCACAGGTTTGGGCAGGCCATAGGTTGTAAACTCAATGATATTCAGTGCTATCAAGTATCAAGAGCTATGAGAGGGGGACTTGGTAAGTATAAGCATGGGAGTCCCATGAATTATTGGGAACTGGAGAGGTCATTATTGCCTATAATGCATTCTAGATAGCTTAGCTTGTTGTCACAAAGTTGGGGATGTAGAGTCCTACCCCAATAGGTCACCTGAGTTTTCAAAGAGAATCCAGAAATCTGGATGTTTATGTGAACTGTCTGATTTTAACTTTGAATACTAAAGATTCTAGCAATAGAACATGGAAACCTGTGGAGTACTTACATCCAAATAAACTGTCCCTGGGAAGAACTTTGTTAAGACTTTATGTAGTTAGGCCTGTAGTAAGAGAGGTCCCATTGTACCCCCTAAAAAACAGATGGAATAAGAACTGGGGAAGAGGCTGGGGAGATGGCTCAGTGGAATAAGTGCTTTCTTGGCAAGTGCAAGGGCCTGAATACAAACCCCACTTCCACAAACAAAACAAAACAAAAAGCAAAAACAAAACAAACAAGCGAACAAAAATGATAAAACAAAAACAAAACAAAACAAAAAAACTAGGGAAGACAGAGTCCAGAAGGGTTTTTAGGAATCTGCTGAGATTTTGTAAAGCAGAGATAATAAAGTCCTGAAGAGTTGCAGGAGCAAGGAACAGGGTTTAAATTATAGAGATAAAGAGAAAAAAAAAAAAGAGATATGGTGGATATGAGACAGGAGGTAACTAAAACAATTCTCAGGGTTTTGGTATGGGTGAGCAGAAATATTTTGGTGACATTTATGGGGCTAGGGAAGGCATGAGGAGAAGGAATTATTTGAACAAATGTGGTGGGGTGACAGGGAGGGAGTTCGTGTTTATTTGAAATTATAAACTTGGAGCAGTAGCAGCAAATAAAGTAGCAAGAGTTTGGATGTAAAACTCTGAAGTCAGGTCAGCTGGGAAAGCAAATTGATTAGGAGATCTTGCTGAGTAGGGGCGTGAAAGGTAAGGATGGGATAAGTATAATAGCCCAGAAGGCATCAGTGTTAAAGGTGGCATTTATCAGAATTTTTAGCCCACAGAAAAACTTACCATGATAGTGTATGACAAGGATGTTTGCAAGAGCTCCACGCTCACAATAACTGATTAAGAGAATGTAGAAAGATGCCAAACATGTTTTCGTGTATTTACTGACCATATGAATTTCTTTTGAGGAGTGTCTACTCATTTTGATTGCCCATTTTAAATTGAATCTTTCATATTTTCGGAGGCAAATATTTTGAATTCCTTTATTTTTTAATTTATTTATTTGTAACTTAACTTGAAGAGTGAAAAATAGAAGCAAAAACAAAGAGAACAAATGACATAAGCAGGGTAATATACAATGATACATATGTTACAGATTTTCACAACATGGATAGCTAATTATATATATATATATATATATATGAAACATATATATGAAACATATATATGAAACACATATATGAAACATATATATGAAACATATATATGAAACATATATATGAAACATATATATATATATATATATATATATATATATATATATATATATATATATATATGAAACTGTCCAACACAGATCAGCAGTCCACAATAGAAGTGGGTTATTCACAGAAGTTGTTGACTTGAGCCATTCACAGCTCATTATATTAATATAAATTTATTGGGCTGGAGATAGCTCAGTGGAATAAGTGCTTCCCTGGCAGGTGCAAGGGCCTGAGTTCAATCCCTGGTTCCGCAAAAAAAGGAAAAAAAAAATATTTTATATACCTTCATTTTTATACTTTTCTGCTCGATGGTTAAGACTGAGTTAAAGCAAGACCTATATAACAAAAAATGTAACTTTCGTATTAGATAAGGTCAGTCAGGTGCCCCCAGGGTTTATCCTGTAACCCTGTACTGCTCTTTGTAGATCCCTTGGCAGTGTTAGCCTTGCGGATGAGTCACAGCCATTGCTTAACCAATTTGATCTCTGTGGAAGCCTGAAAGTTTTCTCTCCATGTGACTCTCCTTAGGCACACTATTGAATTCTTTATATAGTCTACATACAAGGACTCTATCTGAGAAATAGCAAATCTTTTGTTTTTTTTCTTTTATTTATTATTTTTCATTTTATTGAACTACAAATGTCAATCAGACAGTTTCAAGACACCTTAACAAGACAGATTTGATAAATTAATACATTGCAAACTGTTTTCATAATGTTTTGGTATCGTACAAGGTGCATACATGATATTATATTTACAGGTATTATTTTAGCAGATATCTCTTATCAGTAAATTAAGAGTGTAGCTGCTTACTTTTCTTATTTTTTATACCTGAATTATATCAAAAGTTCAATAATTATTTTCCTAGTGATGACCATAGTACTAGAAGCCAACATAATATCCTGTCCAACCACCATTAGTGCAGATCTTGCCTCTCATAGAATTATGTAGAAGCACAGCATTATCTATCCCAACTGTACTGTCTATACACACACATCATGATTTTTTCTTTCTATACCCCTTCCTTTGTCTACACATGTCAAAGGTGGGCACTCCATTGTCATTCAACTATCTTAGGTGCTTGAACTCTACACCACAATCCAAAACAGTCCAGCATTCTACAACAATAGTGAGTTATTCAAAGAAGTTGTCAACCATAGCCATTTACAGCTCAGCTTAATATTATGGCCCCGCGATGTATACTTCATTTTTATACTTTTCTGCTGGATCGTTAAGACCTAGATAGATCAAGACTTATATACCAACACATGAATTTTATATTTCTTATGTGGTCAGTGAAGTCCTCTCAGGGTTTATCTTGTAGTCCTGTACCTTATTCTGTAGATCCTTTGTCTGTGTCATCCATGTGGATGAGTCACGGCCAATGCTTGACCAGTTTGCTCTCTGTGAGAGCCTGAG